>JANHGL010007033.1:0-70481 GCA_024611195.1 Ceyx melanurus
CTTTTCTTTTCTTTTCTTTTCTTTTCTTTTCTTTTCTTTTCTTTTCTTTTCTTTTCTTTTCTTTTCTTTTCTCTTTTCTTTTCTTTTCTTTTCTTTTTTTCTTCTTTTCAATGTGGATCTATAAAAGAAAATCCTAACAATGTTTTTATACCTAATTTCCTTTCCATTAGAACTTAAAATAGAGCAATATCATGGCTCCTTCTGCCACACTATAAGATGCATAGTATCTGATGTGTGGGAAAATAAGGACATAATGTTATCCCTGACTTGGCTGCCTTCTCTCATTAATACTTTAATAGATGTCTAATGTAGGTTTTATGTTCAAAAAGAGGTCATTAGTTTACAAATTAGCATCCTGAAGTGAATTTTGCTACCACTGAGTGACTAACAATTCATCTGTTTGGATTTTGTGGCTTGGTTTTATGGTTGTTTTTGTTTTGATCTGGTTTTGGTTTTTTTTTTAAGATTAGTGTTTATGAAATATAAGTGAGATTAATCACTCAACTACATAAAATTTTCAGACACTCATGATGATTTCTTCCTCTTATAGACTGTTCTTCCACCCACACCTCCCACCACTTTGAAGCTTAAAACCTGCCCCACCATTTTGCCTTAAACCAGAAGAAAATCTGTCTTTTCCTCTAGGAAATCATTTGGGCTTGGGAGAACAAACAAGGTGACACTGCATGCTTTACTTTGAGAGAAGCTCAGCAGCTGCATCTAGAGCATGTAAAATTGTCATGAGCCTTAAGTGACTTGTAGGGTGTGAGGCTAAAAGATCAATGTCTTCAGCCTCCTCGGGTGTGAAAAGATACCATAAAAATTGAATGCCTGAGAGAAACTTAAAGGAAGTAGATTCAATTAAAAAAAAAAAAGTCTAATGAGACAAATCTATGCATTTGCCTGGGATTATAGACACCAGTTTGATACTGCTGACAGCCCATCAACAGGTTCCATTCATCTCCTGAGAGTTTAATTAGTGTTATGAAATCCCATCCTATCCACATGAGAAGCTTTCAAGTAAGGATGACAAAGTACAGAAAAGAGCTCTGTGAAAAGAAATGGGAAATTTTCACTGAATTTCAGCAATTTGCTGTAATGTCTTCTGGGCAATTTTTTTTTTCTATGTCATAAAATGGAGCTAATGAGGCAGAAGAACTATCTAAGGCAGCAAAGGGTTAAAAGCAAAAGGTACACCTATTGATTAAATGTTTTCTCAGAGCAGACCTGCTGTGGTGACACCCCAGATCAGAAGTCTGCTGGAATAAAACCAGGGGGAAGCATGAACCCCCCACTACACCCGTACTGCACCTTCCTTCGAAACAGAGAGGGTGCCAGATACCAAACTTACGTAAGCACTGGCATTGGAAATGCTGGAGGGAGATGCATTGTAAAAAATCTCCCAGAGGTTTTTGCCTAATTAAAATGACTGCTCTCTTACACCTGCCAAACATCTCTACTGGTCTCAGTGGATCAGACTGTCACTCAGTTTCTGCAGCACAGATGGTCTCTTTCATTGGCTTGAAGGGCAACAAATAAAATCCTCCCTTTCCAGCTCTAGAGATGGAGCAAGCAAGTGTCCCGGTGGTGGTGGGAAATAACCCTTCATGGCACAGAGTCCCAGCCTGGGAAATTGGTGCTGTGTGCTTCCAGCTCCATGGAATGTGCTTTGGCAATCATGGGAAAGAGACAAAGGGACGATTTGGAATGCCTAGGGACTTATTTTACCTGTTTAACCATCTGAAAGGCATCTTGTGTAGGCCTCAATCCTTCTGTAGTCAGCAGAGAGTGATCACCACTTGCCAAATCCTCCCCTGTGCCCTCCACAGCTGCTGCAGTCACGGATGAACTGTCTTTGGAAAGTGGAAGAACTGTACTATCAGGGGAAACTGGGTGACTTCATGAAACAGCAGAAGTATGAGTAGGCTGAGGAACCCCAGAGGAACATCTTTTTAATTAATCTGAATTCTTTTTATGGTCAAAATATATTATGCACATGCTGCAGTCATTAGGGTGCCAGAAAAACCACTGTAGAAATCCACAGTGAACTCAGGCTCTGGTTTTGGTTTTCATAACTCTGGTGATGTGATGTCACTGAAGGCAGAGTCATGAGCAACATACTACTTAAAAGTGTAAGAGCTTGAGTGGATGCTGGGCTTTTTCAATACACCTCCTGCCTCTGAAATAATTCCCAAGTGGTGAGAAATCTCAAAATCATACAAAAGCAAGGGAAGTTGTTTATTCATTTATTCTTTTTGTTCAAAAGTCAAAGTGTAGATCTGGGTCAAGACATTGGTCAAATGTTACTCCACTCTCTGTGGTAGACATTTCAATGGATAGTCTCTGAGTTTGGAAGAGTTAGTAGCTGTGACAATACTAAGTGAAGTACAAATATATCTGTCCTGCTCTTAAGGTCTCCCTGATAGTCACTCTAGACACTATCACCAACAGCATATAATACACAGAACTATTGGTCCAATAAGTACAGCCATATTTAAGTGTTCATACACCCAACAATTAGCACATGCCTACTTTTGCTGTGTATTTTGTGGCGGAATGGAGACCAAGATATTGCCTTTTGAGTCTGTGTGGTGCTCAGCACCAGGAAGTTTGAAAATAGACTACATATCATCCATCAAAAAAAGGTTTAAATCCTGGGATTTTAGGTCCTGAATGGGAAATACAGCTATTAGAAGACACTCCTAAGCTTAATTTCTCTAGACATGTTATAAATTATTTTCTGAAATGTGTAATTGTTACATTTGGTTGACTATGTCTACTCAGTGACTGCTCAGTTCTCCTCAGAGCTTTCATTAACATCTGGGACACACTGGGATGCAACAATATAGGATACATCAAATGGTCCTGGGGATAGTACCAAAATGGAAGAGTTACAAGCACCCTGAAAGACAGGGATGCAATGATAAGCCCAATGGAGAGGGACCTTGGTGTCCTGGTGAACAATAAATTACCTATGGAACAGAAATGTGCCCTTGTGGCCAGGAAGGCCAGTGGTATCCTGGGGTTCATAGAGTGTGGCCAGCAAGCTGAGGGAGGTTCTCTTCCCCCTCTACTGTGCACTAGTGAGACCACATCTGGAATATTGTGTCCAGTTCTGGTCTCCCTAGTTCAAGAGGGACAGGGAAATACTAGAGAGAGTCCAACAGAGAGCTACAGAGATGATGAAGGGGCTGGAACATCTCTCTTATAAGGAAAGACTGAGAGCGCTGGAGCTGCTTAGTTTTGAAAAGAGAAGCCTGAGAGGAAATCTTATTAATGTTTACAAGTATCTGAAGGGTGGGCGTCAAGTAGAAGGTGCCAGTCTCTTGTCAGTGGTGTCCTGTGGCAGGACGAGAGGCAATGGTGCAGGTGAAACAGGAAATTCCACCTCAACATGAGGAAAAACTTCTTCACTGTGAGAGTGACAGAGCCTGGAACAGGCTGCCCAGAGAGGTTGTGGAGTCTCCTTCTCTAGAGACTTTCAAGACCCACCTGGATCTGTTCCTGTGTGTGTCCTGCTCTGCGTGTACTTTTGCTGGGAGGGGGACTTAATGATCTCCAGAGTTATCTTCCAACCCCTAATAATCTGTGATTCTATAATTCTATCATTCTATGATAAGGATGTTGACAAATGTAAGAGATGGTATGAAATCTGTGCAAATTTGTAAAGACACAGGAAAGGAAGGCTAATGGTTGGCAATACAAAATGAAGAGTAATTGGGTAGGCAGCAGGACAGCAAGGTATTATAAAAGCTCTTTCATGTCTCTTAAACTCACTCTAAGTCTGCTACATTTGATCATGGGATAGGCTTCCTCTGTGAAAGATGTGTTGAAAGAAGCACTAACAAGGCCCAGAAGGCCATTTGCATGAGGGACTGGGGGAGGGAATGATCTGGAGCGTTTAGGGAAGATGCTTTGAGGAGAATAATGAGAAACAGGAAATATGTGGCAAACCTTGAAAGCAAGGAAGATCTGATGTAGTCAGAGATGGGGAGATGCATAAATCTTCCAGAATGCAGAAAGCTGTTAAAAAGTTGATATGAGAGAAGGACAGATGAGAGAATTATCAGAGAGTGAACAGAGACTGAGGGGTGAAAATTGTTTTTCCTTATACTTTTATTCCTTATACTTGCACAGACACCCAGTTGCTCGTTTCCTAGCACTGGAGCTGTGTGCTAGCTAGATTTCTCATGTTCTCACAGTGCAATAAAGCATCTAAATATGCTGTTAATATGGTGAAATTAGTTCTAAACTTCCACTTAGGAAGCCTAATTATTGATCAGGACCCTGAAAACGCTAAGCATATCTTTTCTCTTGGCTGCTTACTCCCTGGCACCTCCAGAGGGACATGAGGATGAGATGGTGTCCACAGTTGACCACCCACCAACTATAAAGATGAGATTTCGATGGGGAGGCTCAATCTCTCATCTTGCCTGGAATGAGAAATTGTCTCCCCTTGCAGTGCTCAGTAATGGGGTAACCTCTTAGAGGCTGCCAGTCAGTCCACAGTTGTGGCACTCTTTTGTTATGTTGTACCTACCAAAGTTGGGTGGTGATTTATGAAGGGTGTTTGAATACTGTGGACAAAAGAAAAAATTGGTGACACTCCAAGAACTGCCCATTTCTCATGAAATGAAGGCTGTCTTGTTTTTCCTCCTCAAGGCATATGAGGCATGCCTTGAGGCATCATTTGTTGTAAGCAGATGTAAACTTCATTTGTTGTAAGCTCTTGGATAACTTAGACACAGCCTCTCAGTATGAAAATTTTCTCTCTCTGATCTAGTCTTCTCTGATTATTATTTCCCTGTGCAAACCTGCTGGTTCCTACAAAACCTATTCATGCAAACCAGCAGTGGAAGAGCTTAATTGAGAAACTAGTAAGACAGAAAAGGGCTTGCATTTTCCTAGGAATCTTCATCCAGCATGATCAAGTCTACTAGTTGCTCTGATTAAATATATTTTAGAAGCATTTTTCAGTGAAGGTAATGTTTAGGCAGAAAGTGGTAGAAGTTTAGTGCATCTTGCCCAGTTATGTTGTACTTAAGACCTTGTACCAAAGCACTTAAGCCTGCCTTCTGCCTGGAAGTGTGATTTCTGAGGTCAGAAAGATAATGTAGGAGAAATATAGGGGGGAAACCTTTCTTATTTATTCTTTACTTATCCCAGTAGCCAAACATATCTCTGAAATCTGCACAAGTATCTTTCTTTCACCAGGGTTTTAATTATTGTCTTCATGTGACTTCAGCAGTGACATATCTCTGTCAAAACATCTAACAAGTTGTTGATAAGCATTTGTCCATGTGAAAGATATAGTTGACACTGTCCAGCCTCCACACCATCTTTGATCTCATGCTTGAATACTGCATATCGTGCAGAGAACATCTCTTTCTTATAGAGGGCCTTCAGCCATAAACTTCTTACAGAGGTCAACACTAATAAAAACTCTTTGTGATTTAGTGAATAAATATATCAAAGCTTTTGAGATAGGAGAGATCTTGAAAGTGACAAAGCCCAAGGGGCAAATATTTCTGCCTGAAAAGCCAGGATGTTTGTCTAAGCACTGGGAACTCTTTGCATCAACAAGAAATGCACACACAACTGACACTTCAGGAAAACTTCAGAAACCTTATTAGATAAGGAAAGAAGCAAGAATTACAGATGGAAGCAATGCTGACAGCAGTAAACAGAAAACAAAACAAAACAAGCCCACAACAAACAGCATTATTTTATTTAATCTGGTGTGTTTTCATAGAGGGACTATGTGGCTCAGGAATTAGATATCTGGCTGAAAAGCCTTTACTTCCAGTCCTGGACAACATAGTAGCTGTCAAAAGTTGCTACAGCTGGGAGGCAGCAATCGGATGCAGAAAGTAAATCATCTGATCCTTCTCAAAAGCTCACATTAGACTGGAGGTGTCACATGTGATGCATTAGTGAAATGGAAGCTGTGTTCTGTAGTGGTAGACTTACTCAGAAGCTCAGAAGATCTTCTGACATCCCCACACTGGTGGAGTTGAGGCTGTGTGTTGGACACCTGTGAGAAGGAAGACTGGATACATGTGCTGCAAGAAGCTATGGCCTGCTCTGGTCAGGTCCCCAAGGCAAACAGCTGGGATACCAGGACCATGGACCTTGAATGACTTTTCCACTCTTGTTAGATGCAACCTCAGGCACTAGGGTTGATACCTACATCCCGACACTGATACTTAAAGTGATCTTTAAGAGACTTAATGTGGTCTTTGCCTCTGTCTTTAGTGGACAGACCAACTGCTCCCATGCTGTTCAGCCTCCTGAGCTTGAAGAGAAGGATGGTGAACAGTGTAACTCCCCCATAATCCAGGAAGTTGTTAATGATCTACTTTTGCACCTAGATACTCATAAGGTCAGATGGCATTCACCCAAGAGTACTTAGGGAGCTATCAGGAGAGCTCACCAAGCCTCTCTGCATCATTTTTCAGAAATCCTGGTCAACAGGGGAAGTACCAGATGACTGGAGGGTGGCTGATGTGACACAGGAAGGGTCAGAAGGAGGATCCGGGGAACTACAGACCTGTCAGCCTGACTTTGGTACCTGGAAGGTTATAGAGAGGATTACCTTGAGTGAGCTCTCATGGCAACTGCAGGGAAGCCAAGGGATCAGGGCCAGCCAGCATGGATTTATGAAAGGCAGATCTTGCTTAACAAACCTGATCTCTTTCTATGACCATTTGAGCTGAGGGAGCTGGGCATGTTCAGTTTGGAGAAGAGGAAGCTAAGGGGGGACCTCCTTGCCCTCTACTACTACATGAAAAGAGGTTGTAGAGAGGTGGGTGTGACCTCTTCTCCTTAGTTACTAATGACTAATGTCTCTTGGGAGGGACAGTGAGGACCAGGACCTCAGCATGTACTCAGCTCCTGTCCTGAAGAAATCCTCACTCTCCCAGCCCCAAAAGAATATCTCATTTATTATAACAAATATTTTAATACACCATTTTAAGGACATTAAAATATTAATTCACCTTCTTTAAGTTTATTCCTTTTAAATCCATGGTAGAAAGATGACTATTATAACTGGCAGTTTTTATGGCTTGCAGACTTATCATCAGCAGATGTTCTCACAAAAAAGGCTGAAGGTTTAGGCAGTTAAATTCTTTTGACTGTACAAGGGTAACTCAGCACAGAGCACTCGGCATCCAGCCTGAGGGTAGGAAGCACCCTGTCATTGGAACTGCTGCTTTTAGGAACATAAAAGCATGGAACAGCACAGAGATGAACACAGGAAGACCACATTTTTCTGTGTGACAAATGAGGCATGTATGTGTATTGGAAGTGGTGGGCATCTTCCTTTCACTCCCAAGGATTCCAAGATATTTGATGTAGCCCTTGAAAATCACTTATTTTTCTCTCCCATCCACTGAGTTGGCCAAATAAATACTCTGCATGCGTTTGCTGCTACAGCTGAGGAATACCCAGTGCAGCAGAGAATTATTACTGCTCAAAGCTGGGGGAACCATCCCTAAAGCCTTTCACCTCCTTACTGCCTGAAGGGGCTTGGTGGGGGCTTCTTCCCAGTCTAACCACAGTGCTCTGGGGCCACACCCAGGTGTGACACTGACCAAAGTGAGTCTTCAGCTTGGGGTCTGGAGACACTGGCCTGCTCTTGGTGCCAGGGTTAGCTGCTCCATGGCAGGCCTAGGTATCTCTGCTTGACACGGCATCATGTCATGTAGGCTTTCCTAAGGAAAGAGAATTTAATTCCCCAGGAGTCATGTTTGTAGTCACCCGTATGTCAAAGGCTGGCCTGTGGTAGCCATTTACACTTCCTGCAAACACAGTAACACCTTCTGCTTTTTAAGCAGCACCCTTCTGACACAGACCTAAATGTGCTTCTGACAGGGTGAAAACTTAGCTCTTTGCCAGGCAGGCAGTGTTCTGCTGCATGGAGAAGCAAGAGCAAAGGAAAATGACAAAATAGGTCTTCAGAGGCATTAGGGTGCCTGAAGAACACTTATGCAACTTCTCTCACTGCAGTCTGAGATAGGTGTGAAAATCCCTTGCCTATTGATTACCCATCTTGACACCCTTCAAAGTCTGACTCTTGACTTCCAAGTGACTTTACAAATTCACACCTAATTTAAGTAACAATGCTAGGCACAAAACCGAGCTGACAGAGTGCCTGGTTCTGTGCTTCAGGCCTCTGCAGCACTCAAAAATATGGATGACATTTTACCCACAGCAATGGTGCTTATTAGGCCTGGTGTCCTGCCCGAGGTTCACCTTGGGGAAATTATGTTCTGGATAGTCAGAATACCCTCCCTCTTCTTTAACAAATGGATGCAGTATTGTTATGCTGTTATTACATACTGATTTATAAATAATCTTTCACATACATCACAGTGCTCTGTGATCTAATTATAAACACTTGAGACTGAATAAGAAGTATCCAGGCAAGAAAATTGCTTGAAGCCTGACCTTTAATGCACTAAAAGAACCAGAGGTTTGGAGTGAGTGGGAGACCCAAGATGAATAAATCCATCAATCCTGACCATATATTGCGAGAGCCTAGGTACTAGCAAAACTGTACAAATAGGAAGTGGCCAGATGGAAAAATTATGAGTAAAATGGAGAAGCCTTATTCATCACTGACTTATTCATGCTTTCAAGCCCATGAAAATCAAGGGGAGCAGTATTCTTGACTGTGCTGGGTACTCTGATGTTCCCTGGACGAATGGCAGGGGTTGCTGGTACCCATGTCCTACAGTGTCATATCCCAAATTCAGCACGTGTGCAATGATTGATATCTATATACATCTGCAAACAGTAAAAACAGGAAAATTATAAAGTATAATTAATGTATTTTTATTACTTTATTTTACTTTATTTCTGGCTGTATTTTTATTTCTGTATCAATTCAGAAGTTTGCCATTTTCTTTCCTGAAGTAATCTCTTAAATCTTTATAATTAAACCTCATTTAAATATTTTGGTCACTTTCATGAACTAATTACAGTATCTTATGATTGAGAAGGTACTTTCAGCTTCAGCCTCTATTTGCAGGTGATTAGAACTTTTAGAGAAGAATATCCTTTGGGTTTAAAACTTATGTTTGCAGAGATAAAAGCTGACCTGGGTATGGAAAACAATTGTGTATGAGGCCTTTCCTCCCTTCTTTGATATGAAAGAAGACATGGAATGGTACTCTTCATCATGTTTCTTTACTAACTTCCCATCAATGGAACTATATTACATTATTTCTACCAGTATTTAGGGAAGGTTTCTCAGAAGACTGAAGAAGTGAAGAGGAATTTTTCATCAGTAATAAATGTGCTGTGCTTTTTGGCTTTTTAAAACAGTTTTGAGCTTGTTTTTTGATTGTGGTTTGGTTTTTGTTTGTTTGGGGTATTTAAACAGTAATAAACCTATATTTAAAAAAGAAAAAATAAAAAGAAGAAAAAAAATGTTAAGCAGAATCAGTGGAAGGTTGATCACCATCAGTTTCATCTTTTTGGGCTTGAACCAAAGACAAAATCTTGTGGACATTTTCTTTGGTTACTTCAGCAAGCCTCATATCCTATGTTATTAATAGACAGTTTAACCTGAATTCTGTGTCAATAGAAAAATATTAAAAAATGTCTCTTTCTTAGTCACACTAAAGGTTCAAAACCATGTTTGTATTAGTTCTTCACTGTTTAGAGAGGTCTCCATGAAAAGCAAGGAGCTTCAGGATGGATACTTCTAAGGATAAAGACCAAATAATGTTCTGCCTCCAAGGACTGTCTGGTATCCTGTCTTTGAGATCTGATGGTGTCCAGCATAAGGACCTAGCTCACTGACCTGACATTACTGCATCTAGAAAATGTCTCAATACATCTGCCAGAAAACTAATGGGAATGTGCATGGTTCCAGTTCCAAGAAGGTTCAGGAAATGTCTTTCAGGTCAGTGATACACAACTACAGTCTATGTTCAAACCTTTTGAACAGCCTCTGCTCAGACCCAGAGCTGCAGCCTAAGACAAGGTTATCCCAGATGTCCTGTCCATCTTCTTCATTCCTAGGAAGAGTGGCTTTCTGATGGGTGATTTATTGCAGTGCCTCTTTCCTGAACCCCCAGCTTTTAGCAGCAAACCAAACAAACTGTGGAACTACCCTGTTGATTGAGCTGCCTGACATATCCTTCCATGTCCTTTTTAATTAAGTAACACTTGATTTAGTAGAGATAATAAAAGATGGTGAAGGTAGTAATACAAGTTATCTTTACCTTTCCAGGCTGATTTGGAGAAGCTGCAAATTCAATCTGTGTATCTAAAAAACACTTTTGTTTAGGGGCTGGAGGGAAAAAGCCATCTATGTCTTTCTTAATATTCTCCTATAGGGAAAATTAAAGGTGTCTAGGGTTTTATTTTTTTCTCTCTGCCTTCCAATCTTTCACGTTTTGGCTTCTTTAACTTCCAGTCTCCTTGAAATTGCATTAAAGGAATAGGAGAAACCATTGCTTTTCCCTTTTCTCCTTGGAGCTAAAAGCTTTCTCTTTTCTTCACAGGGCTTGTTAAATGTGATAGACAGAGTGAAAGCTTCATAAATCATAAACAAGCAGAGGACCTAAATAAAAGTCACTACAAACTGAAGGAAAAGAGAGGCCCCAGCATGCACATTAGAGAAAGCATCATGCACACAGTGCTTTTAACATACACTAGCAGTAGGCAGAGGGTATGCCTGTTCTATGTCTAAACCAGACCCCAAAACAAAAGAGAGCTGCCCATGAAAATCAGTTCAGAAGTAGCTCTGCAGTGCTATGGCCACAGATAGATGCAGATTTTCATTCTCCAGTGTTGCTCAGTCCACTCCAGTGACCATCCTCCTTTTCAGTCTGTGTCCTTATGTAATGAAAAAGCTCCTCCATGGTTCCTCAAGTGGCAGTTTGCTCTGCACTCTGCTGAGTGCAGCAGCAGCAGCAACTTCCAGAACACTCCAGCGGTGAGAAACACTGGACTGTGATGCGAGTGGATGCCTATGTTCAGGGTTGAGGTAAGGATGTTGGACTTTTTTCTTTCCTTCAAAGGAAAACTTTCATTGCTGATAAAGAAGCAGAGCAAATGAATGCAGGAATCAGAAAAGCTGGCTCCCATCTGCCCTGCTTGTGGTGCCCAGCCTTCCCATAGTCGATCTCTGTTCTGTAGAAGATAAACTGGCCTCCACTACCCCTTTGTGCCTGTCTGCACAAAGGGAAGAGCCAGACCCTGCCCACTGCTGCTTGGATAGGGCTGGCACATCTTATCAGTCAAGAATTTGTGTAATAAGAGTGTTGGTATTACCACTTCTGGCTGAAGAGTGCAGGTGCTGCTGACCATGTTTTTCTGAGAAGACTTCTCTTTGTAAGGAACTCTTCCTTGATGTCAGTGTTCATTTCTTCCCTGATGCTGAGAGATTCAATCCATGTTTGTCCTCAAAATGCTGCACTCCTTCTTCTCAGGCTAGTGAGACTTCATTCTTTTATACCTGGCACTTTTGGAGATTGGAACTTCACAGACTTGGATATGGAAAATACCTTGTTGAGTGCTGTCACTAAAGCAGTCTCAGCAATAACACAAAATACTGTCCACTTCTTCCAATTTTTCTTCTTCATAATTAATCCTTATATCCATGACTTGTGGATATGAAGTTTCTTGAATTACCCTTCTGTGGGCAGCTTTATTATTTTTGGGGAATGGTTTATATCTTTTTGTCAGTCCACTATTATCTGTGATATTGTTCATTCTTATATATTGTTCTAGTAAGGTAAACAGGACAGATTTACATTGACAAAAGTCATATTGCTTTATTCCTGCTGTCCTCATCTAGACATATTTATATTTTTAGCTTTAATAATTAAGCTATTATCTCCTGCACTAAGGCACATCTACCTAAAATTTCTCAGATCCCATTAAGTTGTTTTTAAGAAGACAAAACCAAAATGTCAGGTCATGTGTCTGTTGATTTTCCTGGAGTTCAGGAAGGTATTTGTTTTAAAGAAATGGTACTCTTCATTAGCAAATAAATCGACATTATTTTGGGTTCCTTCATGTTTGAAGCATATTGTACTAAATAAACTTAATTTAGTACACTTTAAAAATGTGGATTAACTGGTTGGGAATGTTTATTTTGCATTACTCTTCTGCTGTTTCTGTTGGTGCTTTGCTTTTACCACCTAAAAAGACAGACTACAGGACAGCTCTTTTCCCATCACATCATGGGGTAACCGTGGAAAAAGAAACATTTAGTCTTTTGCAGTGAGTTCCACTTTGCTTTCTTTCTTCATTCTTTTGCAATTTTAACAAAGCTGCTTTCTCCCCACAGGCTGCCTATTTCAGATACACTCTGGAAATTGCATGTCTCAATTCTGCTCCTAGAAATCTTGACTTGACAGATGCTGTTCTTTCCTGGCATCCAATGCAACCTTTAATAACTGACGAGAGGGGTTAACCTTTGGTCTGGAGACTAGAAAGTTATAAATCTATTGCTGTTCCAAAGGGCTGAGTTTGCATCAGGTGTTTCACTTTTCCTTTTAAAAAACCCAAACAACAAAAACCAGAACAGATAATCTAATACAGCTATGGCTGGGAGGAAGCAAGACATTTGTAACAGCTTTTAAAGCATTAAAAAGGAAGCATGCTAGGAACAAATACTGTGTTTGTGTTCTGAGGCTAAAACATGACAGTTCTGAAAGAAGAGATTTACCGAATCAAGTTTGATGCCTGAAAATAATGAGAGGGTAGGAACTTCCAGGGGAGGAGGTGGAATAGAGTTAGGGTATGTGGCCTCATTTAGAGAAAACATAAATGTGCACAGAGCAAAAAGGAATTGAACATTTAAGCCTTATTTTCATGAAGAAAAAAGCTCTGTAATGTTTAACGTTTATCAGGAAGACTCTTACTGAAGTGGTCATGCTGAGCCCAGAAGTGGCTTGAGTTCAGAGGTTTTAGAGGTTTAGAGTGGGATGCTGAATTGCTTCCTTTAGGAAGGGAAAGCACAGCTTCCCAGGGAAAGGCAGGAGATGGGTGAGGAGGAGGGCTGCAGGCAAACTAGGCAAAGGCTCTGTCTCAATCTTTAGCCTATACAGCTGCTTCAATTGGAAATGCTTCAGTAAATGCCTGTAGCCAAGTCAGTTGTGTCCTCAGCTTCCTGGAGATCCCCGCCAGCAAACCAAGGAACAAATGCAGGCATGACATTGCACTAGGGAACATCCACCTGACCTAATTTTTCTTGAAATGAAATAAAACTTGTGATTTTATAATTTTTGTGGGTTTTTTTAGATTATTCCTCTTCCATTTCTGAACACTTCCTCTAAACTGATCTGCAGTCCCCATAAGATGGAATGTACTGATGGCTCTACACAGAAATTAAGTGATATCTGTTCACATTTCTTGTTTAGCACTGATAATCTTGACCCTTATCTCCTTTGGTGTCATCAACATGAACATCTTTTTGCCTCTGATGTCAGGGAGAGGGGAGGCATAAGGTTTGCCAAGGCTGCTGTTTAGATTTCCCAGTTCAGTCATGGCACACATAATATTTTTATGTCTTTCATACAACAACAAAATACCTGTGGTTTGGTAGGAAAGAGCAATTGCCAAAAGGAATTGTGGCTAAGCACTGACAGATTCTGGTCTCTGGAATCAGAGTCATTCAGCCATGGGTAATGACCACAGCACAGATGACAGGATAAACACAGTATATGAGATAGAAGGAGACACACAGGGTTTAAAAACACCATCCCAGCAATGCTGGCTGCTGCATTCATTCATTAAACAGTGACACAAATGCTGTTTAAGGAGGGTAAAAAGCAAATTGGAGTTAAATGGACATGTACAACTGCCTCATGCATCCACATGCTATCACAAGTGCTCAAACATTTATATACACTATTACATGTTATTTATATAACACCTTACTCTTGTTCAGATAAAAACATGCTTTGCATACACACATCCATATATTCTCCCACATAACTGAATTCAGCACTGTAGTGCACACTGCACTTTTATGTTCAACACATATGGACTATAATCTTGACATTTCTGGGTAAACCTGAGGCAGCAGGAACTAAACTCTTGAGGGTGAAGAGCACAAATACAGTGAGTAGTTTCATGCAAATTATACTTCCAGAGCTAGGGGTGATCCAACTAAGCCAGGGAAGTCCTGTGATCAGTGATACTTCAGACAAAATGTTACTGTCTACTGTCAAGTCAATGTTCACTGAGTGTGTGAAAAATACACTGGAGAGGTTGTATTGGATGGAAGTAGCCAAATTGTTTCTGTATCAACACTGTGTATTTCTCACCTTTGTCATGCAATTTGTAATCTGCCTCCAATTCTCAGCCCTTTGAGAAGAACAGCTCCAGAACAAAATCTGGAGAAGGAGGTGGGGGAAAAAAATAAAAGCAACCTCAACAAAAACCAGCAGCATTTCTCCATCTAATAGCAAGGGGATGGGTTTAGATGCCAGGCAATCTGTATATAGCTCAAAGGTTACTAGCTTGCTTATTATCCAAAGCCACTAAACCCTATGCAGTCAGTGGAGAGCAGCTGGGATGTACTCCTTTTTGACGTCTCTGCTAGGTGCCTACAGCCCTTTGCCATTTGTATTATGGCAGTATACTGCCACATCAAAACATGTGAGCACTCTGAGCTTGGTGCCATGGACAGAATTTTGGGGTTTTTTTGGACATAGGTCTGTTTACACCACACCAGGCCTGCTGGCAACAGAGTGCTCCTGTCTGAAAGGGAGAAGAGGATTTTTGCACAGGAAATGGCAAGGCTCATTGAAAGATATTTAAAATACGTTCCAAGGGGAAAAAGGATAAAACAGTATCACTATAAATAAGCCTGAGGGTGACACCTCAATGTTTGAGGGATAGTCTGCTAGCAAGGTCCTTTGTTTTGATGTCTCATTGGAGGTAGGGATGGAAGCTATGTAGCTTAATAACATTAATTTTACTACAGGAAAGACAAGGTAAAATCCTACCTGGAGCACGTGTGATTGAATTAGATTAAACAAGATGATTCTACATATCTGTTCATCTAAGAGGCCTCTCCTAAAAGAACATCAGGCCTTCCAAGCCCAGGATGCAAGGATCTTTGGATACCATCCATGTTTGAACACAGAAGTCCTGGTGCCATCTCTGTCTGCCTAACAGGAGAATACACTAACACACAAGATGTTCATTGGAACTCTTCAGTATTGGCTGGATATAGACTTCCAAGAAAACATAAAGATGTGTCTGTTTCCTTGGACTAGTATTCTAAGGAGAAGAAACTCATGAGCATCACAACCAGCCATTCCCTCTGTACTGTTGTATACAATCTGTACAACCATATGGGTGAGGAGGCTGTCTCTTTCACTGTTGTCTCTTCTAGCATACAGAAAGTTGCTTTTTCATGGGACCATGGGGTAAATCACATTGGAAGCTCCTTCAAGAGTATTCTAGTCCTGTCTTCCTCTCAAAGCATAATCACCTCTAGGGTTAGAGCAGATCTTTCATGGATGTACTTCTGCAGGTCTTCAAAACCTCCAAGGATGGGAAATTGTTCCACAGCTTGACTCTCCAAATGGTGAGGGGTTTTTTTATATCTGATCTGAACATTTCTTCTTTCATTCATGTCCAATGTATGTACCTCAGACTTTTTGTTTTCTCAAAAGCTACTCTCCCAAGGACAGCTGTATTCATCATTAGTGTATTGGAAAGCAGATCTGGATGCCCTAGGTTTGTGTCATTAATCTGAGTGTAGGAGACATACAGAGTATTTCATGAGATGCCCTGGACAGAGAATGTGCTGTAATCTAATTCTGACAGACACTGCCAATTAGTATTACTAATAGACCAAAATGGGCCTGAGTCTTCCCAGCCAAGGGCATTGCTCTTGTAGCTTTTTTCATTGCTCCTGAATATAGTACCTCTCTGAAATACCTAGACCCACTGAGTAGAGAAAGGTTTCTTGCTTCTGAGAAGTGGTTCAGAGGATCTAAGGAGGACATTGAGAGGAGTGAAACCGAAAGCCAGTAAAACAAAACACTAATCACAGGACATGGATGAACTTATTAGGGCATTAGCATGCAGCCTTCAATCTATATTGGTCCACTCAAATGAGTGACTTGAATAATCAATTATATTCTGTATGAACAATATTTATGTTGGTAAGAGAAAAAGGAGTCACAAGGCCCAGTGCATACCTTGATCACAGAGAGTATTGTGCCAGCTAGAAAGCAAATAAGGGGAGGGATAAACATGGTGTCTTTTGGATCTCTGCTTGACAGACAAGTTCCTTGTCCTCTAATTGCTGTTTGCAGCAGAGCAGACATCCGAGACAGCTGTGGAAAATCACAAGGACGACAAAGAGTTTTATATTGTACCAGTGCATTCAGAGAAGCATTCAGATTATGGTTTTAGGTGCAAAGTCAAAATAAGAAGCTTGTTTTGATCACACTAATGTGGGTGGCGACAGACCAAAGAAGGATCTGTAGTTTCCAGTCTGTCTGTGACTGACAGCTGTGGTGAGGGCCAGACAAACAGTCCAGGCAAGTGTCCTCCATGCAGTGATGTGACACAGAGCATATTTTCAGCATATATAACAAAGAAAATGTACATTTGCTCTTCTTTGTAATCCAGCCTCATCAACTGTTATGTCATCTTCAGTGAAAAAAACATCACAGAATCGTTGGAGTTGGAAGGGACCTCTAGATACCATCTAGTCCATTTTTCTTTAGTGTTTTCAAACCATCAGTTGAAACACTGGAAATCCATTCTGTTTTCAAAGGCCAAATGATGGAAGTTTTCAAGTTTCTAATCAGTGATTTGCAACCAGATGTGGAGGACAGGAAAATCAGAAATACCTCATATTCATTTTGTTGCTTGTACACAATCTGCACTCACACCTCCAACAACTTGCAGTCTGATGATTCCAGCTGATGCCCTAATCACCTGCTAGCTTTAGCTTTGCATATACCATTTTTTCTACATGACCAAGGTGTTGATTTTTGAAACCAGTTCTCTTCCTTTTAATAAAATGGGCAAATGGCATCACAAAGATGAAAAGGCTTGTGCAGGCATAGCTTTTTCACTGAAGGGTTTAACTGAGAACTCTAGTGCTATGACAGCCAGAAACCTGGAGTCAAGAAAACAATAAAATTAGAAAAACCACATGTGTATGGTAACAAAGTATATTAAAGTACATGCCACTTGGACTTAATCAGGAAATTATTTAATCGGGACATCTCTTGGAGAAAACCTAATTTAAGTCTAATGACATCTAATGGTGATAGCTATGGCTTGGTGGGGATGGTAATTCCATTTAATTGAGATGCCTTCAGATGATTAAATGGGGTGTGTGTGTGTGTGTGTGTGTGACAACTGTAGTCTGGTTCTGACTGTTTACGTATCCAGCAGCAGCTCTCAGTCTCTGCCTAGCTGCCAAACACCAAGACAGCCCAAGAAAAAGTGTGTGAGTCCTTCACTGTAGCTTGAATTTGGCAGAAGCTGTAACACATTCACTCAACATCAGCAATGCTAGTTGATATCTTGGCTTCTGTCTCCATATCTTTCCCACCTAGGAGGGCTCAATTCCAGTCCACCTTCACAGCATCTTTCCCTAACTTCCCAGGATCCATTCTTGCTGTGCAGCTTCCTAAAGAGTGACATGAATATTGCAATGGCACCTGGTGTCAGATGGAAATTCAGGCTCATCAGGATGAGGGCCATTCACAGGGGTGTGCCAGAGAAGCAACTTCTAAGGCAGATTGCCAGCAGTCTTACACTTAGTGATAGAGACCTTAACTGTCATAGCTCTTTTGGAGCTGCTGCTGCTGAATTAAGAGTCTCTGTGTTTGTGCAGTCTCTGTAGCACCAGCATCTAGCTTACTACTGAGAAGCTCTTTGGAATACCTTGAATAGAAAAGTGTCCAGGAAAGCAAAATTTCAATCTCTTAAAACTCTTTTCTCAGTCCCAGTGGGGTGTGATTGTGAGAAAAAATTGGCCATTTCAATTCCCTCTGTAGGACTCACTACAACCACAAAACACAAAACTTAGATCTTGTCTGCACACAAAAGTGGCATTGATTTAAATAATCAGGTTTAAAAATAATTTAACTGAACTGGTGCAACCTTTTACATGGACTTAAGTAAATTTAAAAGAGCCTTTTTCTCTTTATTGCTCCTGGGTAGAGTGAGTTAAAATGTGTCAAGAAGTGATTGTCTCTTCAGATGGAGGTTATGTCCTGTATTGGAGATTTCACAGCTCACCCCACTGTATCTAGAACTGAGCCTCTCAGCCCATCTCACACCATGGCTTTGCAGGTGTTCTCAGTTCACTGCTTTGCAATTATAAAGGAAAAGGGATGGCTCTTCCACCACTGAATCCATGGCTTGCTGGCCTCCACAGTGAAGCAGCATCAAAAAGAGCAGGAAGAAAGGTTTCAGTTCAGGAAACTTAGAGGGCAGCAGTAGTAAGAAACATCTTTAAAAAATAATGATAAAACAGAAAAAAAAAATTACTTTTATAAAGAATTGCAGATGTCTTGATTACAATGATCTTTAAACCATTGGTATCAGCAGAGAATTTGTGATTGAAATCTTCAACATCTCATGCATAAAGTACATCCACACACACACAGACATGCATCCATATGGGTACATATGGATGGAATGGGCTGTGCCTGGATTTGTTGCACAGATTTTACAAAAATAATGGACCTTCTTTTTTTTCTTTAATTTACTTGAATAAAAGGAACAGCCCCATTCTTACCCCAGGTTAGGAGATGCCAGACCTCTAAAAGCTACCTCTCACAGCCTCTAAAGAAGAACTTGCTAACACTGGGGAACTTCTCAGAGGATGTGATCTCCTCTACACTCAGCAGATCTGTCAGAGCAATATTTCATTGCCACATTGTTATGCATGGAAGTGCACACTCAAGCCATTTCTGTTTACTCAGAACAGTGTTTACTGAAATATGTTCTGCAGTTTACTGTTCCTTATGGAAGATAATATTGTATATACAAGAGCAAATTGAATATATGTAGTGCAGTAATGGCCATCATGCCCAGCAAGAAGATGTATTTGAATATTCAAGATAGATAAGGTTTCTCTAAGGATTGCCCCTCAGCACATTCACAAATTTAATTTTGTATTGTTACTTACAATTTCTTCTAGAATATTACACATAAAAGAAAAAAAATGCTGTGAATACTTTCTCTGAGAAAATCAACATTTTACTTTTTGTTCATGCATAATGGGCTCTGTCACTGAAGAGCAGTTCAGGACCATTCTAGAATGGAGTCTGGAGGAAGATGAATGCTGACTATGCAGATCCACACTCCTCATATACTTTTAATACCCTGATATAATTGTTCTTTATTTTGTAATGGAGTTAGATGCTAAAAAACTTACTTAGTTATGAGATACTGTTTGGAAGGAGTCTGAAAAGCAGTCAGCATTTATATGATTACATGAAGGAGCACCTACAGGAAAGGCTTAGTTAAACAAGAGGAGACAGAATTTATCCTTGTGTGATTCATACAGGATTCTGATACAACATGGCAGGAAGCAGAGACTGGAACAAAACATAATGAAAAAAAAAATATAGGCAAGGTTGTCCAGGCAAGTGTCATGTTCCAGCCCTGGTGTGAGAACACTCACTATACATGTTCACACACAGACCTCCCACTGCATCACTCACTGCTTCCCCATGGTCCCCCACATACTCCCTTGTGAGCAGTTCAGTTCTGCTCCTTCTCCCTCTTTATGCAGCCTTCCATCTCTCTGGCTTCTCATCCTGGAGTCCCAGTTTCATCAGAGGAGCTAGCACTATTAATAAGTACCTGATATAGGATTACATCAATTAAATAATCTCTATATTTTTAAAAAGTGAAAGCTTGCTGATTCCAGTGCTATAGATGTCAGTCCATGTACACACCAATTTAGCAACTCAACAGAAATAGCCAAAATAGCACAGTATACTTGTTATGCACCTTTACCTTCTGGAGAGAATGGGAGAAAACTGCAGGTATCAGACATTCAGAATGTCATCTAATGTTCTGCCAGGAAGGATTTGTATATTTCTGTTCAGATGGAGGTAAGAACTGTATGAACTGGAAAGCAAGGGGGAAGCACTACTTGCCCAATTTTCAGGAGTTTCTGTGTCACTTGGGATTTTGACCTCACAGATCTGCACTGTTCTTTCACCACTGCTTCATTATCACAAGGTTCTACTAGAGCCTGATCCACTCAGGATGTTAAGACAGCAACTGAGCTTCTCTTGCCTGCCTTCCCTTCCTTTCATCATTCAAGCAAATAAACTTTCATGGTCTCTCTGGTTCTGACTACTGGCTTTGAAGCCTCCTTCTGTCTCTTCCTCCCTCCTCTGTCCCTCCTCCTGAGTCTTCATGACAAGAAGAAAAGAAGAGAAGCAGGATTTTACAGTAAACAGCAAGTTTTGTGGCACTAATCAGCATTTGCAAATGAAGATTAACAAAAGTGCAAACAAGTCTATGTGATAACTCTGCAGCTTGACCTAATCTTAATGAAATCTGTAAGATCTATTTATATAAATAATAATGAATTTTCTTGCTTTCAACATGGTGCAAGTTTTTGTGCTCGTAGATTCCAAGTGGCACACACAATTGTTTTGCCCATATAAGTTCCTCAACTTTAAAGAGCTTACTGACAGCTGCCTGCAAAGTGAAGACATGCAGCTGACAGAGCTGTCTCAACTTTATTCAGTTCCAGCAGGAGGGTTCTCTTGCTTTTCTTTTAAAAATATATTCCATTTAATTCCTTACTTCCCTGAGGACATCAGGCAAAACTGAATGTTGAGAGGAGGGGGATTTCTGAAAGCTGGCCTGATAGCATGTCGTGGAATGAGGAAAGCAGGATCATTTTGTCAGAAGAGCTTTGTGATTCTCCACTGGGAAGTGTGGCTCAGAATATTTTTACATAACACCAGCAGGGGCTAAGCACTGTGCACATGGACACGTACATTTAACTTAAAAGCATTCATATGGGACAATCTAACAAAGAATGGAAACAGCAGATACATATGGGGTAGAAGGACCAGAGGGGAGGAGCTCACAGCTGAATCACAGGCAGGCTCAGCTGCCTTGTGGAAAAAAACAGTTCCCATCTCATGCTGTGGGAAACCTGCATGAAACCTCTATAGGGAGACCTATAGGTGTTGTCCCAGGTTCATCTAGGATAGGGTTAATTATCACCAGAAGCTGAGAGGGGGCCACAGCCAGGATAGACAGCTGAACCAGTCAAGGGAATATTTGATACCATACTGGCATCATGCCACCCTGTGTGTAGGGGCAGGGGGCAGGCCAAGATCTCTGGGCAGTGGCTCTAGGTGGCAAGTTCTAGATCATTGGCTTCATATATTGTGTTGTTAGTATTGTTGTTATTTCTTCTTCTCTTGCATTGTTCTAATAAATTCTCCTTGTCTCAACCCTTGGGGTTTGCCTTTTTCTCCCCATTTTCCTTCCCATCCCACCAGGAGGAGGAGAGAGAATGGGGAGTGAACAGCCATGTGGGGCTCAGTTCTTCTGCCTGGGTCTAAGCCACAACAGCCATCCATCTACACAAAACAATATATAACAAGTAAACGGAGAACAAGGGTTCCAAACTGAGGACAAGGACTTCTGTAAGAACCAGCACATGTATGTAACTGAATGGTTCTTTACATTGCTCTTCCTCACAGACTCTCCCCAGCCATATGACAGCCAGATTTCTGTGGGAACTTGATCTCCATTCCAAGTGTTGGGTTACAACTTCAGCCATAGTCTGCTTATCAGGGACTGGAGATCATGTTTAAATCCATTCTACAAGATCTATGGAGGAAAAAAAAATTGGTCCTTACCTTTTCCTCAGGCATATCACAACTGACAGGTAACATCAAATTAAGTAGGAAAGAGACTGAGAGGTAAATAAGGCTGTTGTAACCTTCCCCAGCAGTTGCTTTTGGCTCATGACACCTTAATATCTTATGAACTAGTAAATGGAGGTCAAGAGGAAGGAGAGTGTTGTAAGAATACCATGGAAGGCAATGATTTCAGTGCAGACATTTTAGCATCTTGCCTGCTGTTCTGCCTGCTCATACATAGCAGACTTCTGCTAATTTGGTTTGACAATAAACTTTGAAAGCTGTCAAGTGCTGAGATATTTCTCTATATCTGCATTCATGTTTGCTTATTGTAACCCGTCAGATAACTTTACATCCCACAGAAGAAAAGAAGTAGTGCTGTATAGTTTTCTACCAGCTATTGCCCTTGCATCATTCATGATGGGCTTTCATGGCAAATTAAATTTTGAAGAGTCACAAGTCATTTACCACTGCATTTGCCCATCTTTCATAGACAACTAATGCTTATTGCTGTGGGCTATCCATCTGTTTCTCTAGAGAGCTGCCTGCAATATATTTTTGCCATATCTGCATCTGCAATATTTATGCTTATCATTTTTGTGCAATTGTTGATTTCTATTCCCTTTGCCTGTTCTTGTGTATGTGTGTTTATGTAACGTCACTTTTTGTCTTCACGCATCGACAAAACCAACTCAGTTACTTGAGGTTGAGACCAACTGTACCTGAAGCAAATGCAGTCTCAGAAATCACAGGTCCACACTAATCATATCGCACAGTCAAACACTCTTTACAGAAACCAGCTGTGGTCCTCAAAGGGAACTGGGAGTCCAGGTGAATGCCTCTGTCCAGGGAATTGCAAGACTTGCTTTTTTCTCATAAGAATAGGTCAGATATCACAGATTACAGATTGAGAGCTACTGTGCAAATACATAGGTAAGTGTAAGATTCATCATCACTAGTCTGTAGAAATAAATGTATGTTAACCCCCCTCCTTGACAGCTCAGCAAAGTGAAAATAAAGCATTTAATTCTTGCTCCAAAGTTTTCAAGAAGTGGAAGGTAGATTTAGAAGAAAGAGTAAGCAGATATTTCAGTGCAATTCCTGAAGAAATCTCTAACTGGAAAATTCTAAGTTCCTGCCTCAGGTTCAAGAATCTAACATGGCAGTCTCCAGAAATAAAAACACACTCCTAAGAAGTCAACCTTTCCCTGAAACACACATAGTTAGATTTTAGCTGGGATTACCAACATTTTAATAAGCTTAATGTTTAATAGAAATAATAACTTGTTTTATAAAGAGAATTTACACTAATTCACTATCAGGTTTCTTCTATCAAATTCAGTATTAGAGGTGCCATCTTGTATCAGTTGACACTAAATGGAATAAAAATCTGTAATGTCAATGTAATATCAGTGATTAACTGCTCCACATATCACTTACTGACAACTTCTGAACAAAGTATTGGCTGTCCTTTCATTTAAAAATTGGTGTGTAATTTGAGGTTTTCAAAACATAACTGTATACCAGCAAATCTGCAGAAATATTAAGTGGGACAGAAAATAACTTCCTCTTCCTCCATGAGAAGCAGAGAACGATAACTCCAGTGTGGTTTATTTGCTGGCAGTTCTCACCAGCTCACAGTTTCTGTATGGAAGTGTAAAAATGAGTAAGAGAAAGCTGAAACTGTTTTGTCTTCTGTTCAAATTTAACATTGAATGAAGGGCTTTGGAAACTTCTCTCTGCCTCAATCTTTCCATCATTTAACTGAAATTTGTGAGGCTTCTTCATATTGTTGAACAGTTTCAACTGTACAACAGTTTCTAGTAAAAATGCAAAGGGGGGAAATTTCTCATGATTTTCTTTAGGGAGAAAAAGTCAGAGGCCAAAGCATTTTGGCAGAAAACAAACAATATGATTCACTAATACTGTATCTTGACAAGTTAGTCTGTGCCCCCAGTGTGTCCAGCTTCTGTGTAGTGAGTTCAATATTTGGATGACACCTCTTAGCATTCACTTACCTAGTGTTTGTACTTGTGGAAGTGTGGGAGCTCTACTTTTCTGCAAACTTCTTTTGTGAATAAGATCATGCCGAAAGGAAACCAACTACAGCATTAAATATCACAGCAGACTACCCAAGAAAAATATGAGAAAATTCAGGTTTAAAGGTACTTAATACACACACCTGGCACATTCTCAGAAACAGAAGTACACATTCTTATCATTGAAGCTTCAATTTTTCTGCTGAAAAAACAGTTTGAGATACAATTTCTGACCATCAGTTTCAGCCACTGAAATGTTGTGCCCCTCATACACTATTATCTATTCATGTTTAAATTGATAGAAGGACAGCTTGAAATGTTAATGAGCTGATATACACATATCAAGCTTCTCTTTAATTTTGGTAGAGAGTGTAGAGGAATGAATAATTATGGAAAAAAGCATCATTTTCTGGGGAGCCCTAGCTTTATGTTTTCATATTCTTCATCTGTTTTTGAGTGGGAAAGAAGTAAAATTTTCTTTAACACTGTTCTCAACCCCAGGTATTTTTAAAATGCCTTTTTGTGTACCATTTGCTCTTAGGGGATTTTCAATGTTCATTCACAAATGTAAGTGGATAAGGCTCCTGTTGTAATGCACTTACTTTTAATAAACAATGTATTAAATTCACATGTGCAGCCTGCACCATAAAGCTCTGCAATAATCTGACAACTACTTTTGGATTTCATTGTGTACACCTTCTTGCTAAAGCTGCAGTTACTTATTATCACTGTTAAGCTGCTTGCTTTGTTGCAGTCAGTTTTTTAGCCCTGAATGGCATCAGAAGCAACACAGTGAAGGTAGGAGACTCATCACAAGGAAAAACACCTTTTCACTCCTAAATGTTTCCTGAGTGTTCCCATGATGATATGAGATGGGAAGGCCAGCAAGAATCAATGAGAAAATTATTGTGTTTCTCATGGCACCATGGTTTATGGAGATAACAGAGTGCACAGAATTAAAGGGTGTTGTTTGTAAGGGATGGTGATAGTGGTATGAATAGTCCCTATGTGTTAAGAATTGGTGCTGGCATGTGACTAAAGAACAGCTGTCTGCAAAGAGGCTGCAGCTCCTTCCCCAGCAGCAGGACAGACTGTTGCTGTCCATTTTCCTACTTTGCCTCTTCAGAAGTCTATAGTATCAGTGACAAACTCGATAAGCTATTTCAGATCTCATCAGACTGCTTTGCTGTTTCCACTTTTGCAGGGGATAGCTTCCAAGTTCACTATCCCTCCCCTTCTCTTTTTGTATAGAGTGGGAGGGATGAGGACCTTTTGAATAAATCATATTTGAAGTTTCTAGGTCAAACCATTCATGAGCTATTGCATGACAGTATAGCAAGAATAATTTCAAATTGTTCCAGATACGATTTACATCCTTTTTTTTCAACCCCCATATTTTACAAGCTGCTTCTCTGCTCTTCCTATAGTACCCACAAATAAATTATCCCCCACCTGCAGACTGCACACGTGGCAATCATTTCAGGGTATGAAGCGAGCTATAAATTGTCAGATATTCCACCAGTGAATGCTATGGAGATGCCTTCATCTTTTATCTAATTAACCAACTTTTACTTTTAAATTAAACTGGCTCAGAATAAATAAATTCTATCTACAATCTTAATTATACAGAGGTTAGTTCTTTTCACTAATCAAAATCTTGACTGAAGCCCAAGTATTCACAATAGGTCATCATGATCTGAATCAGTGAGCTGTCACAGGTGGGATGCTAAATTGTCCTTCCTTCATTACATTTAATGAAAATGTGTATGCCAAGGAAATTGCTTTGAATAGAGATGAACAATTAAGAGAGGCAAATGTATATAGGGAAGGGGGGAGGGAAAAGCTTTCCTACTGAATGTGTTGGATGTGTTTAGGCAAGCTTCTAATTTCAAAGCAATATTCCTCTCTTGCCCTGATTTTCAGATTACAAACCCCAGAGCAAAAGCAACTCTGCAGAGCTGTGAACCTCCAGGGAGGAGAGGATAAGAAAGGCACTCCCAGAAGAAGAACAGGAGTAGGAACAGGGAGAAAGAAATGCATGCAATGAGCTACAGGAAAACTGCAGGAACTATGAGACAAAGAATTAGAGGAGAGGAAGCAGCGCAGTATTATGAATAAGGAACATGGGGGGAAACAGTGCTGAAGGATCACAGAATGATTGCAGTTTCAGCTGCCTGAACTGGGAACTTCTTTATTGGGAATTTCATTTTCCTTATGTACACAGTATGCATACAGTCAGTGGATCTGTGTGACTTTAAATCTCTTCTCCTCAAAGACTTTCGAACTTACTGCCTGATTTAAATCCAATTTAACAGCAAAGGAAGATATGTAGAAGATAATTAAGCTCCTAATTTTTATTGTAAATAGCTGTCTAGAAAGAAGAGACATTGAGAGACATAGAAAAACTGCCAGAGAAGCCCACCTCTTACTAGAGACTAGAGAATTCATGA
Organism: Ceyx melanurus; assembly: GCA_024611195.1. Taxonomy (NCBI): domain Eukaryota; kingdom Metazoa; phylum Chordata; class Aves; order Coraciiformes; family Alcedinidae; genus Ceyx; species Ceyx melanurus. Next base: position 26,350 of record JANHGL010007033.1, read on the forward strand.
AGAATTCATCCTGAATTGATTCCCAAAACACAGGCAATATTTCAACCAGAAGTTATATTCTCCTGGAAATGGAAGTTGAGCACAACACGTAAATCCATAGACATCTGATCTTCGGTGATTCCAGTATTTACTTATTTGTTATCAGCAATGAAAGTTCAAGCAGTCTCACTGGAATTTTAAAATTATGTTAATGGAGGGGCTATGTTGTTCAGTGGTACAGGCCATGCAATTAGTATGTAGCCCAAGAATTCTCCCTCATACACAGTAATGACTTTTGAACATGATTACTACTGGCAATGCACAAAGAAGTTCCACATATCTGTGTCTGGGACTGCCAAAGCTAACATCACTGAAAAATACAGAATCTGTAGACAGTAAAATAACTGCTGAAGTAACTGACATTCAGATAGCTAGGTATAAAAGAAAATATATCTTAACATGACAAAGTTAGGTCTTTTTCTTCATACCTCTACACATAGACTCCCACTGTTACAGGACATACATGCAAAGGGGTTTGTAAATTTAAGGCAATTGCTACTTGATGACAATAAGACACAAACCTTGCACTAGTTCCTTTCACTTTGTTAGCAGAGATTTAAGCACTCTGGGTGAAATTCTCAGTCACTGACAAATCACTGATTTTTTTGTTGATTTGCATTAATGACACCAATTAACATTAGCAGAGAAGCCACCTCCTTTTGCTGATTCTCTGTGCATGTGAGGGATTTCATTACCCCTTATCACAGCTCCTAGGATGGATACAGACTGTTAAGTAAAATTCAGTACACAAAAAAACCCCAAACCAACAAAACTAAAACAAGAAGAAATCACATACTCACCAGCTGCATTTCTTTCCCTCTATCCAATTTCACTTTTCAAAAAGGAAATAAACTATCAAACACTGAACAGAGTTAGAGCTTTCTGCAAAGAAAACACTGCTACAAGCATACTGTACAATTGCTAGATAATTCATATAAACTTTCAAGGCCACAAAAGTATATTGGTCCTTTAGCTCCAAAAAGCACAGTTCATCATTCTCTCCTTCCTCAATTTACAATGCCCTTAATGCATTTTTTCCCTCTATGGGTTTCAAAATATGCTTGTAATTACTATTCAAGTCCCTTTTCTATTTCTCACATATTGTGTCTAGGGTTTCAGAGACATAAGGGAGTTAGATACATGACTCTATTAGACTGCTTTGAAACTCCAGTTCATAGCACTAAGAGATTATTTATTATGCAGTGTGTGCATTCATCCCATGTAGGCTCATAAACCATGTAGTTAAACACATACTTCTATACAGGAGCTCTCCCCAGATTATATAATCTACACATTTCATAATACAAATGGATTGATCAGTCTGTTCCTAATAGCTAAAGTGTTCTTCTGATTCAGCACATAATACTAGTAGAAGATTTTACTGTCCTCTGGCACACCCAAAACAATCCTGGGATTATCATCTGTTCAAAGCTCTTTACAGCACATGTGAGAAGACCATATTTAAACCTGCAATATATATATATATGTCCAAGGCTGTATTTGTGGCAGAACCAAACAAAAAAATAGAAGAAAGATCATAAAAGATAAATAAAGAATTTCTGATGGTGAGTGATGGAGGGATGTAGTGCTGGGGAACATGCTGGCGGACTCTTAGCCATTCATCTTCTGCCATTCCAACTTTCTTTGAGCAGTGGAATTTTTGTAAAGGAAGTAGGATAATGGCTTTCTGATCATTAGCTGGACTGTAACAAAATACTTTTCAGCCATAACTCTCTTCTAACAAAGCTTTTTGTTTGGGAATAATGCAAATTATCCTCATTACAATCAGATGGGATCGTTGTTAATATCTTTGCATAATTAGAAGCTATTTTCTTTAAATGCACTTTATGCATGAACTTTCCAAGGAGATCTATCTACTGGGGTAAGACTGAGTCATTTTCATTTGGGGGGACACACTGAAGGTTACACAAGTCAACATTTAAAATGAATTTTAAATATTATATAAATTATAAATATATATAAACATAACTCACATATGGTAAGAATTCTAGTCCCAGTCCAGGTATGTGCTAAGGGCACTTTGTTTAAATTCAAGGGCATGAATGGTCCCAAGGACAACATGCCCAAATGAATTTCAAGGCCATCAATGTTCAGCACCTAGCAGGAATTATGCCCCTTCACAACAATATCAAAGTGCTTTCTATGTAAGTTAGTTTGCATAACAAAGTGTTGGATGGAGGTACTTTCTTACTTTGCAGATAAGCCCCTTTTGCCTTCAGAATAAATCACTTTTAGGACTATGAAGAACTTACTGATAAAAGAGTATCTTAACTTTGATCTGACCTTGGCTGAAACATTCCTGTGCCCATGCATTGTGTCTACTCTAGTCCCAGCACAGACAGTGACACAACAATATTTTCAAGGACCTATCAATAACTTATTCTCCTTATTCTACATTTGAGCAAGACCTAGGACCAGAATTTGAACATGTCCATTCTCTGCCTCTTTTGGCTCTGACTGGTTGCTCTGTTGTTGTGCAAAAGAACACAATTTTGCCTGGAGCCCCGGAAGTGCCAAGGCCCAGGGAGAAATTCTGCATGCAGGCAGGCATATCCATTTCACTGAATCTTCTAGATGGGATGAATGAATCTAAGATGGGAGGGGAACAAATATTTTGGACTGAAATAGGGAATGCAAGCTTAGTGTAAAATAACAAATCCTTCATCACAGGTTTGGTGGAAAGGTAAACTTCTAAGGAAAAAGCATCTACTGAGTGGAAAGGCAAGCAGTGGCAACAGACAAGGCTGGAGAGGAATTCCAGTTGCCCCTACAATCAGTATTAAATTATGAGGCAACATTTTTCAGATATGCTAGTAAGTCCCTTCACAGCTAGAACTAACAAGATGAGTGTGTTTTTCATTGTGTTTGTGTTTGCTTTGTGGTTTCTGCTTTTTTTCCTTTCTCATACAAATGGCTTCAGCTTTCCATCAGACTGAGATTATTGTTATTTTGCAGATCTGTGCACAGCTTGTGCTTAAGTACTTTTAAGGACAAAAGAATGTCAACCATAAGGAAGGAAGATAAAACAAAATGGTGTTCACTGGTGTATAAAATGATAGAAAAATCTTGAAACAGGGCTTGAGATCTCATGTGAAAGCAACAATCTAAACCTAGAGATAAGAACAATAGGGAAATGACAGCAGGTAAGAAGATCATACTACTTCAGGATTGTAGAGGGGGAGGATTGTCAAGTCAGGGAAAATGAGCTGAGGGATGAGGATGACCCCTCTGAGACCATGAAGTAGTGCCTAGCTCAGGAATGGATTGGCTGCAGTCTAAGAGACAGCTTGTGAGACCTTGCTTTTCTAGTCACTTTCCTGAGCTCACTGATGCCTTCAGATCTTGGCAGTGCCAAGTGGACTATGTGCCTATTTCATCTCAAGGAACAAGAATTTTCACCACTGTCTGCCTGCTGTTCAAGGGAAGTGGACTTTGTCACTGGCAATTTCCCAAGGGGCTTAGCAGGAAGACTGTGATTTGGAGATTTCTGTCACAGGGAGAATGTCATCTCACACCCCATCTTGTGGAGATGAGACTTTTTCTGGGGGCAAGAACCTCTACTGATATGACAGGACCACACTGGAAGTGCTGCTAGGAGCTCCTGCCTTTACTTTAAGATCTTAAAGGCACAAAGAAGGCATGAAGAGGTGGAAGAGGAAAGAATTCCTCTCAGAGGGTGTTTATTTCCCAGTGTGCTTAAAAAGAATTTTGAACCATTACCTGGAACATTAATTGACAGAGCTGAGGTTGGGTAAGATAAAGTGGCACCAAATATTAAAGCCTGTCTTTTCAAATCTCTCTGGACAAAATGTGACTTGACATCACGTCACCATCCAGCAGAGCATCCTGAGAAAGCAATGGAATTAGCTTGCACAAGCATGTGAAGACAATGAAACCCCTAGCTACATCAGGAGATCTGCAAACAAAGGGATAACTCAATTTTCCAGCATATATAGTGCTCACAGCTGATGTGAGATGAAGAGGCTGCCTTGTGGGAACATTTTCTGTGGTCATAAGGTGTCATTCACTAAGAAATCAAGAGGCTTTGAAAAAACTTCCTATTGTGACCAAAAGCCTTGGTTGGATCTCTGACCATTTAAAAGTCACCTTTGGGACCCAAGTCATTTGGAGTTGCTGGCAGCTGCCAAGTTGCCTGTGGGTGCCTGGTTGTAATAAGATGTGCATGTACAGGCAGGGTTCATGCCACTGATTTGAGACCCACCACATTTCCAGCTGCCTGATCCTAGTGGAACATCAGGTAGCCTTGCTCAGTTGCCTCCACATCTCACTGGTGCTATCTCAAAGGGTAACACCAGTGCCACAAAGTCCCCACAAAAGAGAAACACAGTTGGTTTGCCCCAGCTTTGTGAATGGGGAAGGAAACAGAAGGATTACACTTCTGTGTGTTTCTCTCTCACTGCTGTACACGTGTAAATGCTCTGCTCAGTCAGGTGTAGCACATGGCTGTAGCTTCCATGTGTGTGCAAACATGGGCAAATCTGCAATGGGTACTGAAGGGAAAACCAGTTCTAGTTTAAACAGTTGTTTATCATATTACAGATCTATCATATTACTTAATGACACATAATTAACTGCCTATCAGTCAATTATACATTCAGGATCAATATCAGCAATAAACTGGATATACCACTATAAATAACTTACTCTATACAGATTTACCAACATCCTTTTTCAACTACATTTTCTAATCCCACATCTACAAGTAGGATCCCACAGCACACAAGGAATGTACAAGTTCCCCTTCTCCTGTGGGAGCTGCAAGTACTTAGGGTTTAGGTGTGCCCTTCCCCTTCCCTACAACCTGCTAGTGCCTGTGCCCATGAGGAAGTCCCCCATGAGTCCACCCAACAAGTGCTTGCACTTAGTTTTGCAGGGTCAAATTAATAATGAAAATTGAATAGGGAAAGCTTGCTTGACTAATGCTTGGTTGTGGTCTCTCCTTGTCTCTGGCTAAGAGTGCAGTGCATTTGTGATGGGAAGAAGTTGTGTGGAGGAGAAAGAGCAGGTTTCTTTTCAAGTGGAGAGAGGATTCTCTAAATCATAGCTGTATGTTCAGTGCCTGCAAGAAAAGATGCTTCTTTCTGTTACAGTTCTTCTTTCATGTAAATACTTAATTCCTCAAAAGCTCAGTACCTGTTTCTTAAATGCTACTTTAATAAAAAGATATTTTCCTCCAAGTGGGTTGTTTAATCTTTAGTGGGAAATTGAATGGACGGGATACAGAAAATAGTAGTGTAATGATTTTAAAATAGCCCCATCAAAGCAGTTATTGCCCTGAGGTGTTATAAATAAATGAAAATGGTCTGACTGTGTAATGATTATGTTTCCTCTCATCTTACCGTAACTGCTAAAGGTACCTCTGACTTGAAATTACACTTGTATTTACCTGTACTCTTCTTAGAACCATCTTTGCCTCTGACTCAAAAAAGCAAATAAACATACACTTAGAGCAAAGCAGGCACTTTAAAAGCCCAAAGTAGGAAAGTTTTACAGACAAGAGAAAAAAAAAAAGAAGAGGGGGCTCTATTTACATTACAGATAAAGCACTGGGGGAATATGACAGACTTCAGGTGAAACATGATGTTTTCCCTATTTCCAAAATCATGTTCCATAGTGAAGTCCCACAGCAAAGTCTGGTTTTACACACACACACACACACATAGCACTGGGCAAAGTGTAAAGGAGCACTGTTAGAAGCACCATGTTTCCTGAGTCATTAAGCCAAAACTGCCTTTTAATGCTCCAAGGGGATGGATGATAGAGGTGCAGTGTGTGCAGTGGTGTTCTGCTGCTTGTGGTGCTGGTCTGGGCAACAGACATCTCTGAAAGCCAAACTGCAATCACTTTGCTAAATTAAAGCTTGTTTTCTCCACTGTTAAAAACAATGTATGTGATCACTGCCACCAAGTGATTATATTTAAAGTGAAAGGATGAAGAGGGAATGTCAATTCTTTCGGTTACAGCTCTGAGGGTTTAAGGGTTGTTTGAAACTCAAATGCCTGCCAGAAGCTGTCAATCATTAGGATCAACAGGTCCTTGTCATTCCAGGCATTATTTGAGATATTGGAAATTACACAGCCACAGGTGACCACATTGCCATAACAAAAGGAGCACGTGAGAAGTTTGGGAGAAAGGATTTGAGGTCCTTTCATCCACTTTCAGTGTATTCTCAGCTGGAAGATTTTTTTCACCTGTATCTCCAAGCATCTCCACCAAAGTAAATTTCAACACAAATCACCCAGTTGCTAGACCCAGCAATCCTGCCAAGCCTTAGAGATTCTACACAGAGGGTGGAGTAGAAATCAGTGTTCTTTTCCCTCCACTCATATATGTATATGTATATGTAATGTGTATGTATAGTGTATATATATTTATGAGTGTGTGTCTATGCAGCAGACTGCAGCACTGTCATATTTTCTTCAAATTCTTTTTCCAAAATGTGCAGTTTACAAGCAGATCACCACTTTTCTTTGCAAAATTATGTTTCAATGGCAGAACATCCTTTTTTTCATTTCAACAAGATGAAGTGAAAACTGGTAGTTTTGCAAAGTAGATTAGTGAAGATACACAGCATTAGAGTAGCTGGCACTGCTGGGTAGAAATTATAGGGTTCACATGAAGTAAAACACCAGACTCCAGGATTCAAAAGAGTTTCCATCTCACTTTTCACTTGGTTAGCACTTTCTACGACAAGCTGGATTTTCAGCTGAAGATGCTTTTCCACTTCATTGTTATCTGGTAGGTGTGTTTTTGTGAGAACATTTCAGGAAAACCTGTTCACTATTCTGTACTCCGGGAGTAGAGCCCTGTTCTCTCATCTCCCTGGGTTTTGTGGCACTTCCCATGCCAGGCTGAAAAGAACTCCCCTCAGCTCTACAAACAAATCATCACAGGTTCTTTCCCTCCCTACACACAGGTAATTAAAAACCTCCTAGGTCTGCATGCAACTTGGGGTGTCTGAGGTCACATAAGGCACACATCCACGTTCAGCCTGCAGGGAATGGGTTAGATAATGAAATTTGAAAGACTTAAATGTCCCTCACAGTCAATCAGCATCAACCAGAAATTTGGGCAGACCTAATCGACCTTTTGTGACATCACAATGAATAGATGCTCTGCCAAAAATAGCTGCCTCTGGGACAATTTGCATGAGAGATATGGATGCATTCACATCAATCTGAGCAGCTTCAGACAGAGAAGCTTAAAAGCTCAAGTGGTGAAACTTAATAACTTAGCTGAGCTCTCTGCCCCTAACTTTTCCATTTATATTCCCATATTCTCTCCCCTTTAAATAGGAACATTAAGTGCAGATAAATAAAACATTAGGTTGATAACATTACTTATATTGTGGTAGCAGCTGGAGGCCCTGATAAATACCTTGTGATTCTAGGTGCTGTATGAATGGGCAGCACAGAGACAGTGTTGACTGCAGAGACACAGAGCTGAAGTCTTTGACAAGATGCAAGGGACTAAGGGAGTAGTAGAAGCAGATAACAAACAAGGCAGCTGTGTTTGCTTCAATTAGTAAGCATCAAACACTTCAGGAGTTTTCACTTTATGTTTTCTATTTGTACAAGTAGGCATAAGCTATTATTTATTGCCCTATATATTGTAATTGAAGGTTCTTTAAGTATGTTTGGTGTTTTGAAAAATGACTTTTCAGAATTACAGTGTGGTTCCAGAAGCTTGTAAGTGCTTTGGATTCCTGTTTGTTATCTGTCAACAGGGGAAGCTTATAACCGTGGCTGTTCAGTAAGGCTATTAACATAACTTTTAGATTTCTTTTTTTTTTTTTTTTTAGATCATTCAAGCAGAATTTCCACAAGCAAGCTGGAAAGTCAGTGTAAGAACTGTCACAGTAACATGGGTCACAGCATTGCAGCAAAAAGTGGTTTCAGGTCCTAGAAAAGAATCCCAGGATGCCAGAATCACAAAGTCTGACCAATTGTATGCAAAGTCCTAGGTTCTGTTAGAAAATACAGAGGGAAAAGAGAGCATATAAAAGGGTTTTAAATGCAGCTTCGTGATACTCCCTGAAGCATGCAATTTGGAATCTCTCTTAACTGCATAAGATGCCCAGAGAGACTTCTAATATATGGCCACTTAGAAAAATGTATGTAGGCTGGAGCAGAAGAGGAAGAATCTATCCTTTTGTATAATAGAGGTATTTCTCCAGAAAAACAAAATGGATTCATGTGTTGCAATTACAAATACTTGACAATATTCCCATTTGTCCAGTATTAACTTACAAATAAACTTCCATCAGTCTTTGGCCTTCTTTCTTAAATAAAACTCTCACCATTATTTCAGTCCATTTATTTCCAAAAATATCATAGCCATTTTCTCTAAAAGCTTCCAACTCTAAACAACAAGAAAGGTCTTGGTTATGTTTGGCTCCTGAAAACTTCAAGAAAATATATGCCCCAAAAGATTTTTTTCAGTCTTCCCTATAAGCAAATTTGCAAAGTGAGTTCCATGCAAAGGAACTCACCTTATCCATGCCCTTCAGGACAAAAAAAAGGCTTTAGATGGAGCTTTCATCTTGTTAAATTCCTGTCAATCCATTCACAAATCAATGGAAACTTAGGCTTTGTTAGCCCTACTGCTCATGGGGGCAACTTGATTTTTAATATTAGGATCAAAAAAGCTATTAAAAGCCTAACTTTATACTCTGAAATTGGTTCTTTTCTATGCTGCATGAAAATTTGCATCTTGTTATGCAAATCTGGGCTTCCCAGCATGGGAGCTGAATATCCTGCTTAATGGTAACCATACTTAAGAACAAGGCTCTGAATGGGGTCTCCTCAGTGCTGAACTCTTTTGAAAAAGTGCAGACATTTATTTTGGGAACCTAATAAAGACTTAGAAGCCTGACTACAGGCACTTCTTTGTGCCCATCTTTGTCTGTCGTGACAGTTACTGCCACACTCCAGGATGCTGTGCCTGTGCTGGCAGACTATTGTACTCAGGCACTGCAGGTGGCTTTTCATGCAGGGTCCCCTTGATGTAATTCTTCATGAAGGAATTTCAAGGCTTGGCTAGATGAAAATACAGGTGCTCTAGAGTAACATCTGTCCCAAGGCAGTCTGATGGACTTTTGCTTCTCCAACCTTAAAAGAGCAGCATGTGCAGAGCCCCTGTGTTATGACTCCTCAGCCTGGCAACTAGGGCACGCCACGAACTCTCTCAGCCCTCTCAGTTGGATTTCACTTTTACCCCCACCAGATATCTGGACTGATATCTCTGCATTACCCTACTCCAAGCAGAGAGAGGCAGTTGAGCTACTGAAGTGCCACAAAAGAGCCTCTTAGGGAATCTGTCCCCTTTCCCTGTGCTTCTTTCTGACCAGAGAGACATCACGAGTTCAAGTGACACTGTGAAGTTTGTCACTTTAATGTATTGCCTCTTCTTTATGTTGCAGTAAGAGAAAATGATGCTATTATTATAAGCCTATCCATTAGAAGAGGAGTAGAAGAGTCACTAAAAAAAGATAATTTTGTCTTTCCTTTTCAGATGAGTTAAATTGTGATTCTGAAATACCAACAGATTGTGTGCTGAGACACAAAGTGTTAGAGCAGGTCCACTCTCTCAGTTCATTACTGATGTTGGAGAAAATTCTTCCAGGCCTAAAGCCTTTTAAAGGCTGGATTATATTTCTATCTGCAAAATTAATCTACTAAATCAGTGCATGTTACAACTAGTTATGACTACTTTTTTTTTGGGGGGGTGGGGGGATGGACACACAGAACAGCAAGGTCATGCCAGCTGTTATCTAAGAATCCCATTGAAACCTTGTGACATTGTTTACAGCAGACACCACAGGTGAAGTGTTTTGGGCCTTACTTGGTTTGCAAGTTCTCCCATTTAAGCAGTGAAGCAACAAGGGGTAAGAAATTGCAGCATCACCAGCTGTCATGGTGTGTTTGTGAAAGGTCATCTCACAAAGTGAGGAGCCATAGGAATGATCTGTGAGAGAATTTTTCAGGCATGCAACAATGGTGTAGAGCCACATGGGGATTGGTGGCACAGCTACAGATACTGGGAAGTGTCATTTTAGAGGCACTGCATGCAGTGTGTCAAGGGTGCTACCCTGAAGAAGGAAAACTCTGAATGGAAACTAGTACAGAGAAGATTGCTCAGCCTTGAAAGTCAGTGGTGTCAGAAGAGAGCAATAAGCTTGGAAAGGGGACAGAAAGCATTAAGATATTTGCTACTTGCAATTTCCTTATAAATAAGAGGGAACAGGGAGACTCAAGTCCTGCCCTGGCAATAAATCTTGAATTGGAGAGGAATGAAAAAAAATGGAAAGTAATAAGGAAAAAGCAATATTTGCAAGCACAGTATACTAAGGAGAGAATACTTTGAGGTAGAGAAAAGGAAGGAAAAAAAGTAAGTTTATTAAATCAACATTAACTCCCAAGTTTTTATCTGGTGGTTCTCCAAGTTCTTTACATACCAAGACTTGGTCTTTCTTGAACTCCAGTTTAGAAAGCACCTCCTTTATTAAATATGTCATGAAAGGGACTGCAACAAGAGGAGAAGCCTCCACCTTTTACATCTTGCTCAACTATCCAGGCCCTGTGGTAGTCCTGCTTCTTTGAAGAAGGTTGTCCAACATTGTCTTTCAATAATGTACTGCTAGCAATCAAACATAAAGTCAGGTTCAGTAACTAGTTTCTTCTTTCCACAGGGTTCTCTGGAACCTAACTTAACAGAATAGTAATGCATAGAATGTCAATGCAGATCAGAAATCAAGAGCAGGGAGGACTGGAACAAATAAGACTAGGGAGGGTAGGAAAGCTAAATGTTACAAGATGTGCCTTGAGAGGTTCATGAAGGGGGTTATTTATTGTGGTGCATTTGATACCAGGCAACGGGGCTCTCAATGAGCTGGTGATAAGGTCCAAGGAGGTGGGGATACCTCTGTCTCCCTTCTCTCCCTCAGCATTTAAGAAAGCAGGATGCATAGCAGCTCACAAGAACTTTTTGAATATATATAGTCCCTAAAATAAAGCAGTTGACCTTAAGGGACTCAGTGTCTTCTCTGGAAGATGAGTCTCACCAGAGAGCACTTTGTATTGCAAAATATACTTAATTTCTAAGATATGTTCCTGGTGAAGGGAAGCTGTAACTCAGCTGACACACACAACAGATTACAGTATGTTCTTCCAGACTGTTCCAGCACAAAATTAGCTCTATCTCTCACAGTAATTAATTGCTTTCCTACAGGTGAAGCAACTTTGTCTCTTGGTTTCAGGTAAGTTTTGTCAGATATGCTCTTCCCCACCGCTGTCTCCATGGCAAAGACTGGGCTAGTCTTTGTCAAAGACAGTCTCAGCTAGCAGAGCTGTCAGCTGAGAGCAGCTGAAGCTGGAGCAACAACTGCAAGTAGACAAAACTAAGTTACTGTGCTTTTTCTTCCCCTGCTCATCATTCATGTGAATGACTGTTTCTAGAAGTCAAAGAGGAAAAATAAATGATGTAAAGGCTGAGAATGAATTGGAGAAGTAAACAGAACAAGATTTAAATGATGGAAGGAAGATAGTTGTTATTCAGAGGAGATGACTAGTTGAAATCTCCTTTCTGCCACATTTCACACTCATCTGCTGCTTTAAAGAAAGATGTAAAGTGCATTTAAGCTATTTTATGAGCACTAAGCTGACAACACTGGAGGCCAAGGCTTTCTCTTTAACACCTAAGCACAGAACAGGCTGTGGCTCAGCAGCCTGCCCCTTGTTCTGTCAAATCATCTTTCCATGTCCGTCTCTCCTGTACCTCAGTTACCACCCTTAATATTTGTGATGGCTTGAAAATGTGAGGTTTGGCTGCTGTAGAATTTCTGTCTAGTCAGCAGCTTCTTTTCCCTGGCATTTTTTGTTGCAACAGTGGCTGTTATGACCATTTGTGGTGTTAGTGAACATAATGCTTCAAAATAATTTTTTGTAGGGTTTTTCTGACAGTTTTTCAATGAAAAATTGGGTCTGCAAAACTCAGCATGCCATGCTGTGTGTTGTGGCTTCTGAATAGGAGGGGAAGGGAATGTACCAATACAAAGACTTTAAATGAAAACAGATTTTCAACTCTGCAACAACCATGTAGTGAGATGAGGTACATGCAGCTCAGGAGCCCTTACTCATTAGTCCTCCAGGCTGGGCTCAGACACTCATTTCCCATTTTCCACTAAGATAATGTGTCTGACTTGAGGCATCCCCAACTGCTACGAAATCAGATTGTGATGCATTTGTTTGAGATGTCTTTCCTGTAGGAAGCTGAGTCTGAAGTGAGAATGAGGGAGCAGGAGGCACCTGAACTACAACTTCAGTAGCATGACTTAAAGAAAATATATGCATTTTCCAAAGAAATATTTCATGTCTTGATTGACTGGAGTGCAACACAGTAAATCTCTACATGGTTTTGACAAAGCAGACCTTGTTTGTATTCATGTCAAAAATGTCTGCACTTTGTTTTCTGCTCAGGTCTGACAAAAGGCAGGCTATGAACTCTTTTTCTGTAAGTTAATAAAATCACAAAAAACTCTCAAGACATAGCTACCAGGTCAAACTGGCCAGAGCAGACAGCTGATTTTGCCTGTCACTAAGAAAGTTGTCATTGAAATGGATCTGAAATGTTACCACAGTCAATAAAAGGACACTTTTTAAAAAAGATTACCTGCCACAGAACAGATGCAAGAGACTTCATGTGGGAATATCTGTTTGGGCAACTGGCAGAGAGCTCTTTGAGCAGACAATGGTAATTCAGGACACTTTTTGGCTTCTCCTTATCCTTTATGCTGTACTCCTTACTCACATGCACACTCTCACACACACTCTCATAAACTTTTCTCAGCTGTGGACAAGTTTTAATCTTGACACCTACTTCTAATGCCTTTGTTCATTTTTTCCTGTGAACTAGTCATTAGGGCCCTTGGACACACTGCACTAGAATTCTGAGTCACTGGCGTAGCACAACATGTAGGCATAGTCTGGGAGAAATTTGATTGCTCTCTGGCAAAATTAAACAAGATGAAACATCAGGGAGGCATTCTTGGTTTTGGGTTTTTGTTTAAAGTGAGATTATGCTGAGGAAAGTGGTGATGAAAATGGCACTAGGACTCCCTGCCCTTATTTTTAACGCACAAAATCTTACTAGTGTCAGCACTGTGGCCAAGCAGAAGTGAGCTCTGTTCCAGGTTGCCATACCCATAATTAAAACATCCCCCACCCCCCTTTTGACCCCAGAATCGTTGTTAGTAATGATGTATGAAACAGAAAGAACATAGTTTGATTGTGAGAAATTGCACTGAACTCGTATTTGCTGGCAGGTGATAGCCTTATTTTTTTACTTTTAAATGAAGCATGTTTTGTATGGAAGTCACTGAGAGAAAATAAATAGGGAACACTAAGAATTCATTTTGTAGACTCTTTTTCAGACTGTAACCATACTTTAAAAAGGAAAATGAGCTGAATTTAAACACTGATTAAAGGCCCTGGACTGACAGTCATGTAGAATAATGTTCTCAAGACACTGTACTCATCATTTCTGCTACAGTGGGAGTTTCTTGCTAATTACCAGGCAGCCTGAGAGCTACATTTCACTTCAGGATTCTAGCCAGAATGCCATCCTCAGCTCAATGAAATCCAAAAGTGGTGGTATGCAAGGCCAAATGACTGCAAATGGGTATGTTAATCTATCTGTCCTATGCATTTGTGGTGCAGCGATTTCCAGTAATAACAACAGCAATTTGTGCCTCTTCAAAATAGCCATTTGAGCAGAGAGGTGTGTTCAGTGTTAATGCAGCCTCATAACTTGCTCTGATCAACAACCTATTGCTCTTCAGCTTGTTGGTCCAGTGACTATAGGCTGGGACAAACGGGCTAATCTCTGCAATTTTATCTTACCTCTTGATCTTGATTGCTTTCTGCAGAGTGCAAGACAGAAGCACTGAAATGGTGGTATTCCTGAAAACCACAAAGTCCACAAAGAAACTAATCTGAAACAATCAACTTAATCAGTACTAATAGTGTATTGATTTACAATCACCTTGCCCCTAGCTTATTAGGTCTCCTGGGGGAAAAGGGAACAAAAGCCAAGTTCAGGGAATTTACAGTGAGCAGCCTCCACAGGAAAGGTACTGCTGCCAACCTCATGGATGATTTGAAGGACAGCTGAGCTTGGTGAATACTTGGAGATTATCTCTGTCTGCATGAGTCATGCAGGTGACATCCTTTGCATTAACAAAAAAGACAAAATGCAGCTGAGAATCATCAAGATGTTACTAGCAGAACAAGCATCAGTCTACAGACTCAAATGTGCACCTGTGTGAGAAAGGGAAACTAATTTCAGTAGAATTTGATTTCATTAGATTATTTTTTTTAACTGAATTTTTATTATCTCCTGTCCTGAATAAGTAAGAACAGAGCTAATTCCGTTCAGTGATTTTATTTTTCAGCTCAGTCTCTTCGAAGTAACTGCACTTTCTGAAGTTAACAGCATATTTTTCAGACAGCAGTGATAACACTTGATGTTTAGAGTTACTACCAAGGATTGGTGTGCAGACCAAGGTCACTGTCCTGGATCTTGATGCCACTGGGAAAGAGTGACCTGAAGACAGAGGCATGACTGATAATCCACTTGTCCCATATGTGGCTTCACTGTTGTGACTGCTGTTAGATGAAATGGTAGTGGTGAAGAACTCTTTCACATATACACACTCTAGTAAAAGCCTAAAAATGGACAGCTTCCTGAGGGAGCTGTCTGAGGTGTGGGGTATATGGTTCTTCCAAGACAAGCACCCAGCCAGACCATCTGGGACTTAATCTTTCCAAACATTCTGATGTAATTATATGTTGTATAGTATTGTCCTTTATATATATGTATAGTATTGTCCTTTTTACCTTCCATCTGTTTTCCTCAAGGTTTAACAAATACTCTTTGTGACTTTTGGAAGTTTTTGGAATAAAATGATTCACTTATTCTCTGCTTGTCTGAGGAAATACAATTTTCATACTTTTCCACATTTTGGATACTGGTGGGGGAAAAGAAAATACCTCCTCCCTTTCCCCTCCCCATAATTTATATGGCTTGTCTCCTCTGGGTTCTAGTTGTGCACTACACCTTTCATTTTCTTCCTTTAGTTTATGACCACTACATCTGTTTGCAGATGTACACCTTACATTTGTATATTACAGCACATGGAGGTCTGCCAGTGTTATGAATCTATATGGAGATCTGTGGCTTCACACAGTCATTTACAGAGTTTAATGATCTCTTCCCAAAGTTGTTGGCTTTTTGTTTTGTTTTGTTTTTTTTTTTTTGTCTCTTGCCTGGGTATTATTGGTGTTTTTCAGATTTGCTGATATTCTGACCCACTTTAAAATCCTGTCATATAAGGGGATATGTAATATCTCATTTGGATGCAGCTCTTGTAGCTGGAGTCCAATCTTCCCTAAAGATCTGTTGTGAGATTTTGCATGTGGTGAAAAATTGAGGCTAATAGGGAAGAAGAAAGTTCAGTGTTGCCTAGGGTATGCTCAGAACCAGTGTAGGACCAGCAGGCAGAGGGTCTTGTTTTGACATAACTCTGCTGCTCTCCTTGAGATGGGAGCCTGAACACTTATTTTCCTTCAATATATTCAGTATCTCAGGAGAACGAATCATTTAAAAAGTGCAAATATTCCAGCAGTTTAACAATAGCCTGAAGTTCCTGGTGTTTTCACTGGGGATGTAAGAATATACAGGTTGTTTTAGTATAAAACTGCACAGGCAAAAGCATTGTCCCATTTTAAAACAATGCTGAATTATCCTGGTTTTCAACAGGGAGACAGAACGAACTCTCAGAAGGGTGGTCATACCTAAGAGCTAATGGCAGAGGCTTTGATTCTAGGGCAAGAGCTGTTCCAGGTTAGCTAGCAAGGTTTTCATAGCTAGATCAAAGGAATTTGAGTTGAAATAACACGTTGATATTAATTTCTTAATAAGATTTTAGATTTCCATTTTTATCTTACTAGTAATGTCTCCTACTGCATTCAACCACCATCCCAGCTCTGCCCACTAGTTTGACTTTCTAGTAGAAAGAAGGAGCAGATGGAGCCATTTAAAAACATCTGTGAAGGAAAAAATAACTTCTGGTTTTTTCTAAGTAGAATGAGGTTAAAACTTTTGTTAGTGGTATCTGTAAGGTGAAGATGTTGTCCATGGTTCATTTTTCAGGAAGCAAACTAATTTGGCTTTTATTAATTATGTTGTTAATGGTCACAGAGAGTTTCATTCTTTTTTTTTTTTTTAATAGTCTAGGGGAACAGTATTTTGAGGGAAAAGAACAGGATAGTCTGCTCATGTAGCTATTAATATAAGTATCTGTGCAATCACTTTGAGAGTATGTCCACTTGCATATATTGGGCAAATTATTCTGCTGCACTGTATTTCTGAAACATGATGGGGCTGAAGGTTTAGACTAAAGAAATCCTGTGTTTATTCTGAGCCACATTTCAAAAGCTCATTTGAGATGTTGTCAACATCACATCATTTTCAGAATTTTAATTTGTAGAAGTCACTCTTTTGTTTCTGTAACAAAGTCAAAGGAGACATGACAGTCAGTACTGATCTTTTCATGTAAGTTTGGGCTCTTTCTTATGAAGCTCAATATTTATTTATTTTTTATCAGAATTGTTGTTTCATGGAGGACCTTCAGGTATTCTGTCTAGCTTTGACTATTCTGGGTCTTTCTCCATTTAAATTCTCCAATGTCAATTTATGCTGCTGCAGCATGTACAGTCTTGCTAGTTGGGTAATATAGGGTTGTATCTAATTACACTTATGGAAAAAATATTCAGGAAGAAAATTATTGCTCAAATTGGATTTGGAGCAACATGTTAGGCTGTTTCCTTTCACTCACAAAGCAGGTATTTTCAGTAGCTCTATGTTTTTCTTTGGAAATAGAAGAGTCATGAGGCAGTACTGAGTTTCTAAATACACTACAAGAAGAACCGCAAGACCCATTTTTTACAATTCCATGCAGTGATTTTAGAAGTTCCTGACTTGAGTGAGATTAAAAGGGAGAGAAGGGTGTTCAAAAATCACAGAGGACTTTTCAGGTGAGCATGAAACACCTTTGGTTGCTGTTTAAACGAGCAGATTGATTATGATTCTGAAGATATTTTTACTTCTTCCTGAGCTTAACAAAGAAAAGGTCATAATAATGTACATCCTCTGCTTTGTGCTGTCTCCCAGACTGCTCCCCCTGGTTTACAAGGAAGTTTCTCATGTCTCATATTCTTCCTAATTTTCCCATTTATAAAATAGTGCTGTGAGAAAATAACAAATGTCAGGAAAACGTATTAAGGAATGAAGATGTGCAAATAAGTGGTAGAGCAACACATTGTAAGCTGCTCTGACAACTATCTTCAACAGGTGTATGGCACCCATTTGTAGGTTTGAAGAGGATTCCAGTAGAGCAGAGCAGAAAGGCCCTAGGAAATGCACATGAAAACACTACCTGGCTTGTTTACATGCCTGTGTGATCACAACTGCCACAATACCCAGTGACTGCTTCTCATAGCCATGATATGATGCAAACCCACATTCTGAGTAAAATCTGACAGGCCCCTGCTGTGACAAGATCGTGTATTTGCTGAGGCTGCAGTTCACTTCCAGGCTGAAAAGAGCCTGGCCACACCAGGAAAATAAAGCTCAATTGACATTTTTCTGCTGGGACCATTTGCTAGCCCTTAGGGCTGCTGAACTCCGGAGCTATTTCTCTCTGATCCTGTAATAGCCATCTGTTAATAGCATGTTTAGCACATTGCACTGGGAACAAAGGGGTGATGGGGTGGTAGTTGAACTGTATATATGAGGAACAGAGCAGAAACATGTGCTTCCTGCTCTCCAGAGCCTGAGAACAAAACAAACAACAAAATGCCATTGAGAGCTGTTGCAGGGGAACAAAGCATAATGAAAGCTCTTCAAAGAGCCATCTGGACTGTGCCAAGGATGATGCTCCATGCTAAATACCCACCCTTTGGCAAGCCAGCCTTAGGATCTAAGCTTCTTCCATCTATTCTCAGGCTGGAGAGCTGCACGAGTTGAAGAGAACTCTGACGTCCTTGGAGTTTGGATTGCAGACTGTGCTGACAGGCTGAGGTCTGGCATGAGATGAAATATAATGTTTTTAATGATTTTTTACATTTTTTTTGTTTTGTTGTTTTTGTTGGTTTATTTAATTTTTTTTAAGGAAAAGTTGTAATGTCTTTTTATTTCTTTATCTGGATGGCAGACTACCTCTAGTCAGCATGGCAGTGAAGGTCACACTGATTGCAGTGAAGAAAAGGGTTTACCTCTATTCGTAAAGGTCAGCAGCAAGACCAATAGCAATAGAAAATAAATCATCCTATGTTTTTGTTTTTCTTTCAGTGATGAAATCCAGTTACTCTATAATCCATGTCTGCTGAAAAGTGACTTTTAAAACATCAGTGTTCATTCTCTGTCTTGAAATCAATTGTCTTAAGCATTTACTGACATTTCTTATTCCCAAAAGCAAAACAAAACAAAAATATTAAACGATGTTCAAAGTCACTACCATTTTATCTTGGGCTAACCAACCTTCCCCTGTTTGCTGGTAAGCATTTCAACCCTCAGTGACAAACTTTCATTCTTGCAGCATGTTTCCTCACCAGTGAGAACTCAGCCAAAACCAAAGGAACTAGAGTGGCTGCAACATCCCCTCACCACAACAGTTCTTGTCCTACACACAGATTTGTTGGAGTTACTTACAGTTGATTCAAATGATAAGGTTGTCCTAAGAGAAGAAGGATCCAAGGCAAAGAAATCTCAGGATAAAGAAGACTTGAGGAGATGGTTCTGCCTCTGAACAACTTATTCCTCAGTTATGTCTTCATATCTGTCAGATGAAGTTCATTGTTAGTCCAGGTTAACTGTTACCTGTGAGGAAAGAGAAGACCTTGGTGGAATTGGTTTCCATTAAGTGTCCTGTATGTGTACAGTTAGGAGTGAAACATGTAGTTTCAGTTGCGAAGTGTGAGAAAAAGAGGATTGAGATTGCCTCTAAGATCTCTTTCTTGAGTTTGTGACATTGACAGAAAAAAAAAAGAATTTTTTGTTGTTGTTGTTCATTTTTTACCTACATGAAGCTGATCTACAAATCATGCCATTATTGGCTTTATTTTTTTTCTTCCCCCCCCCCAACAGAGCTTCCATTAAATGGAGACATTTTACTTGGACCTTAGAAAGACAAATATTTTATGAAAAGAATGCAACAATTTAAAAAATGTGATTAACATAGCAATTAATAAACCTATAATCTTTATTAGATCTGTCCAACATCCAGAAACCCAAAGGACATTAGTACTGATAGGAGTCAGTGACCTGAAAAGATTAAGCATTGCCAGCTAATTATGATGTCCTTAGAGCAGAGATTCTTTGCATTAATACTGAGATTTTATTTATTTTTTTTTAACATGGAGCTTTTGGGAGCATCAGAACTACAATCTACATGTGTATAGTTAGTGCCTTTTCTATTCACTGAGATATACTACATCCCTGTGCCAATGATAGCAATTGCATGTATGGGAAAGTACCATCACAAGAGCACTTAAATGTATTTGTAACTATTTCTAACTCATCTGTAGCTGCTGGAAATGAAGAGAAGGAGCCAGAACCATGTGAGCAGGCAGCTGCTGTTGGCAAACAGTACCATATGCTCTGTGGAGAACCTCTGTGTTGGAGTAGGAGGCTTGGTCACAGCTGCATCCTATGTTCAATAAAAGTTGGCCAGCAGAGCTTTGCCCACAAAGGTGATGCCAGAGGAAAGTAATGAAAAGCTTTATGACTGATTTTAAATAAAATTATTTTATTTTATTTTATTTTATTTTATTTTATTTTATTTTATTTTATTTTATTTTATTTTATTTTATTACTTGCACCATCAGGTGTCTTGAAACTTTAGTCCAGACCTTTGTTTTCAATGCAATTAAGAAATGTTTTCGAAGTTCACTGTAATGAATCCTCTCTGGGATAGCTGGTGAATCTGATAATTAAGAAACTGCTCTGTTGGAACAGACCAGGCAAAGATTTCTCTGGCACAGGATCCTGTCTCCAATATTGCCCTGTGATGGATGGAAAGTATATGAGAAACAGGATACACAGAATGTGATCCTTCATCCTGACACCCCTCAGTCTTCCAGAGAAGGGAATTAAGGGAGCTTGAACAGTTAGCTGTTAAAATTCATCACAAATACACCTTTGGTTTGGGTTCAGCTCCATTGCTGGCAGCAGCAATTGCCTCCGTTGTCATTCAATTACACTGGAAAATGTCAATTTTGATTAAATCTCTTGTTGCATTCTGCAAAGCTTTGCCCTAATCCCAGAACATTTATATAAACTTCTGTGATGTTGCTATTCCAGGCTGAATGTCACAGTGCTCCCTCCCTGTGTTAGTCCAATGTGCATGCTGCCTGACACTTCTCCTCTCAGCAGGTTTTGTTGGGCTAGTCACTAGTACCAGGCAGGACTTCTTTTACCACCACTACAGATTGAAACTACCTAATAGGAGGACTTTGAACCCAATAGACTGGGTTTTTTACTAGTTTTTAGTAGGAACTTTTCTGGAACAAGGTGGACATACATGAACACATGCCTCACAGATCCTGCAGCTCTCCCACTAAAGCCCATCAGAATGCTGAATGTGAGAAGCAAAAAGTAAACTCAGTAATAAAAGCTAATCCCCTGCTCCAGAGACAGGAGGAATTCAGTGAAGGTGACACAGACACATTTGGGAAGATGATAGTCTTCTTACTTTTGTCTAGTGGACCATCCAACCAAAGCAAAACTAAAATTTCTTCCAACTGATTTTTTTAATTAGGCGTGAGCAAAACCCTGTCCTTTAGCTCCCTGAAGATACCACACTTAAAAAGGACTTTACATTCCTCTGATTTGTTCTGGTTCATCCATACTCTGTCATCCTGAAGACATTTCACTGTTCCAGACAAGTGTCATCACTGCAAAGAAAGGATATTTCATGGGTGCAGTAACACTGCAGTGTGTCTCATGCCCACAGCTTCTTTAGGGAGAAATGCAAAAGGTCAGAAGAATCAGAAACCTTTAGAGAACCTTTAGAGATCTTTAAACAAAAACCATTAAAGAAGAAATGGCTCCTATCAGGGGTGGATTAGAATTGGAAATGGCCCAGCTGAATGCAGAGAGCAGCTGGGAAAAGTTACAGCAATGTGAAGACTATGCTAAATAGTGGTGGAAAGACAGACTGGGTTTCTCAAAGTTCCTTGTATGCCCCCTCTAATCCTGGACTGTAGCTGATGATGTGTATAGCCTGTGATCTGGGCCCCTTTGCAAATGCTGAGCTTGTTCCTGGAAGGCATTTGCATTCTTTGCAAGGAGTGCTCAGATAAACTCTATTTTGAAAATGGCTGGGTTGGGGGTGCAGTGAAAACGAGAATTCTCTTTCCATGAAGTTTCCTAGAAGCTCTACAAGGCAGGATTGGAAGGGTATGGGAACACTAACCAAGTAGAAAAAGATTATAGATCTGTTGTCAGGCTGGCAATGAATTTTTTCCTTCTTTGGACAGATTGCTTGCTGAGGATCATTAAGTATTTAGGACATTTTTTTTTCTTCCTTGATTTTTTTTTGCAGATCCTTTCAGACCTAGTAATATAAATATGAAACACCATTATGACAAAATAATATCCCATTTGTTTTCTGAAGCCAGTCTTTCAGTTCTGATTAGAGAGAAGAGGCATCTTGTTGGAATTTAATGTATTCAATGTCTCTTAGAGTAGACTCCTCTGTAGAGGCATTTCAAGAGCTCAGTAAACAAAGAGAAATGTGAACAGTGCTCCTACTACTTAACTGTAAGCTAGCCTCACACTTCCAGACAAGGGTATGCTCAGGGTTAGCAAAGGAATGAAAAGGTAAGGGGGATTCCTCTCTTCTCCAATGAAATCTCTCCAGATCTTGAAGCTAGAATCAGTGTGGTGAGTGCATTTACATGCCCACCTTCTACTTTGTGCAGGTGGATTCCAAGTGGTCAAAATAGAGCCAACATTTCCAACACTCACCTATGGATGAGTCCTCTATTCAATGGCAGTAATGTTTTAGTTACTTTTGATTGTGAATGTCATTTTTATCATATAACTGTTACAGTAATACAGTCTCTAGAATAAGTCCATAATGAAGCTCTGGAATGAGGTTGGATGATTCCCATTTGTATGAAGGATGGGCATCCTGAAAAGGATATATCTGTATCTCCATAAGGGAGACCATTGTACTGACTTTAAGAAGGGATTGAGTTGCCTAAACATGAGCATCTGATACTCCCACAAGTCTAAAATCATATCCAGTATCCTTGCAAGGGGCTGGCAGAAATGCCAGCAGTTCACCAAGACTCACAAACTTCAGAGTCATGTCTGGAGGTGGGCTTAAGCAGCTTTGGAAACTTGAAGAAAAAAAACAACATTACAAGACAAGGTCCCTTCACTGATTAAGGACATTGAAAGAGGTGATGGGCTGCACAGTACAAATGAAAGGATGCAAAAGAGAAGCAAAAAATTAAGAAAATGGAAAATCACTGTTCTCTTGAATGTAAAGAGAAGCCTGTTTGAAAGGAAATTAATCATGGCCATCAGGATGTAGGAGCAAGAACTAGAGCTGATTGAAAAATTGGAGGTTTTTTGTGCATATGTTTTCTGGTAGAAAATTAACAAGCCTGCATGGAACATCATTGTTTGAGGTTTTAAGTAAAAAAAAAAAAAAAGAACCACCTACCACATCTAAACAATGCTTGCTGTCACTATCGACGAATAGTTAATGAAAACTGAACAAACATCTACTCTTCAGATTTGAACAGAAATGCACTTTTCTGCACAAATGTCTGTGCTAATAGAAAAAGTCAAATCAGGGGAACAGATCACAATGCATTCAATACTGTAGTCACTTCTGTTTTGTTAGTATTTTCTCTTATTGTAATGATTCCTGATGTTGGACCAACTGCACTTTAAACTTTGGTGATGTTAGTATCCAGGTCACCATCTGGGCATTAGTTAACAGCCATAGTGATAATATTATGCCCCTGTACTGGATGTACACAACACATGTGCTCCACAGGTATTATGAAGGCCTGCAGGAGCTTCATGGATCCTCAGAAACCCACAGCAGAGCCAAAGCTGCCTCAAAGCTGAGTTGTACCTGAGTCTAGCAAAGGTATGATGTTAGTATTTCCCAGGGATGATTTTGGTATCAAAGGGTCACACCTACCCATGTAAATGTTTCTCTTTCTCAAGCTGAGTGCTTTCTTGTAAGGCCCAGGCAAGCTACATTCATTATTTAAAATATACAGGTTAGATGCTACCCTATTAACATCCAGAAAGAGGGTGTATTTCCCACTTCTTTCCATTTTCTCACCACTGAAATCAGATGAGAACCTGAGGAGATGGCTTGAACCATCTGTGAACAAATTTCTAAGTTGAGCAGCAAGAAAGCCCTGTTGAGAAGCCTTGACACTGTTAGCACTTGTCCTGCTTTGAGTGAGAACCAAACTCTGTTCAGTGATTTTACTTTTCAGCTCAGGTTTTCTAACTAACTGCACTTTCTGAAGTTAGCAGCATGTTTTGCAGACAGTGTCTGCTGCTGGAGTGAAAGAAAGTGAAAGGCCTCAGCTGCAGGGAGGAGAGGACAGGACAAGTGACCTCAAACTGACCAGTGAGGGATTCCAGCCCAAAGCCGTCATATCCAGTATAGAAAGCTCTGGGATCTGGAGGTCAGGAAGATGGCGGGCTAGGCTACGCAAGGTCTATCTAGGCCCGACTAAACTCTTGGCTTAAGGTGTTGCTCGTTGGTGTTCTTTTCCTCTTGAGGGGTTCTCCCCCTCAGAGCATCAAGGAGGACTCTGTCCATACTGCCTTCAATCCTGATCTTTGTGCTCCTGAACCCAGTGCCAGAATCCAGCTCCTGAGCACAGCTCCTGTCTGCTGTGGGGCCCACTAGAGACAGTGACATAATTACCATCAGGGGTTTCAGTTTGGTACTGGTTTTGTACATATTTGTATATATTCATTATCATTATTATTATTTTCATTCTCATTAGAACTGTTCTAGTTTCCTTTTCTAATAACTGTCTCTCTCCCTTATTCCTTTTCTCTTCCCCATTGGGAAGGGGAGGGGGTTAAAAGAGAGCATCTGTTACCGGTCTGGGGGCTGCCCTGACCTTAAACTGTGACAGCACTACACATCTGCATAGCAAAACCCTTAGTGTGACTAAGTCCTTGTGTTGTAAAAGTTCATAACCCTTAGAAGTCCAGAGTATGCTTCCCCATCTCTGCAGCTCCACTATATGCCTTCACTGGACAACTGAACCATTCCTGTACAGAAGTGATCCCCCTCCCACCTGAGCCGAAGGACCTAATTCTCCCTTGTAGGCTGGATTTACAAATGCCCTCTAATGGCTTCCTGAACCAGAATTAGCCTCCAGTTTTTATAAATAAGGTTAAATGCTGCACTTGTTACACAGAACTGGTGCCTGCCACTTTCCTGCTACACCTCTGCTTCCAGGTGACTCACCAACCTGGAAGGGCTAAATCTGAAATGCTTATTTGCCAGCTGCTACATCCCTCGGGAGGGCGACTAACCTGCTCCATCACCAAAAGCAAGGAGAAAGGATGAAGCTTTGAAGCAAGCATCCATCTGCATAGGAAGAATAACCAGTTTCATTATAGGAGGAAGAAATAGATGTTGTCCCAGCTAAACAAAAAAGAGACTGCTGCTTAGCTGTGACTGGGTCATATAGCCTGCAAACTCTGCTGGTGCACTGGGCAGAATAAGTGGGAAGCAAAAACCCTCCATGCTCCCCATTCTCCCAATGCATCTGTGCCCAGCAGGGTTGTGAATCAAGAGAAGGCACTGGGTTCTAATTTTCATCTCACAGCAGCTATACAGGATGATGAAGTTATTCTTAGTTGCAGAAATTAAAAAATATATTGGTCCTGTGGCTTGTGACTGAGGACTGCTCTGCAAGGATTCTTTTTTTCCTGTCACTTCATTGTTAATGGGGTGTTTTCAGAGAGTTCTTGTAAACAGTGGCTGAAGTCTCATGATATATTTAAGTGCAATTACTGACTTGGTTTCATTTTCACACAGTATCTTTCCTCAGCACTGCATTTCTCCCATTCTGTTTCTTATGTTTGTTAAGCAGAATTAGCAAAGAGGCCAGATTTGTTAATAGATGTGTGATAGCCCTTTAGAGGTCAAGGTTCCTGTAAATTTAGCTTCACCCCTGCCAGCCACAAAATCACTTGTTATCTCAGGTTCAGTATGATTCTAGGAGAATGGAAGGTAAAAAAGAAACAATGAGAGAAGGAAGAAAATAATGAGGGAAAAGGTGACACAAACCGATTGGCACTTGGGATTAGTTAAAACAATATTGAGGAAGAAAAATAAATATATACTTTTCTATTTCTTCCCAAGAGAATCATGATTTTAAGACAAACCTTGTGGACCCTACATGTGAGATTGTTTTTAAAAGAGCAATATATAGAGAAAACAAGTTTGAAGAATTGTAAATTTTAAAGACAGCAACCCTGTAAATTGAGAAGATGAAGATAAACATCATTATGTTTACTGATCGTCTGATGAATAATGCACTCTATAATTGCAAGAGATAAACTTTGAGTGATATACAGTATATAATATAACATGATTTTCTCTGGCACAGGACTGGAAAGGAGAGACCCCAACCACACCTGGGAGCAGGCTCCTAGCAATTCTTACAGTACCTGTAATTCTAACTTCCTTGGAATTAAAAGGTTGCTATAACAACATGATGCATTTATTCTTATATAGCTTGTCTTTGCTTACTTTTCATCATAACTTTTTAGAATATCAGTTGCCATAACAACAGAACATAGTATCTTAAATACCATCTTTCATGTATATGTATGCAATATAATTAAAGGTATGGGAAATGGGAATGGAGGAAGTTTTGGTTTGGATTAATTCACTTCTTTCCCATGAAACATTCCAATGCTACCACTACAAGTAAGAGTGAATTCAGATAGGACCAGCTTTGCAGTGACACTGCCTCTTGCAGCCATTAATTTATTAACTTTGCAATGCATCCATTGTTAATTAAGTGTTGATTAGTCTTCTCAGATATCACCATGGCTCACTCTTTAAATCTTATTCTAAGCTGTGATTTCTATTAATTACAATTTTGTTTCTTTTCTTATTAGCTAAGCTGATCACTCTCAGAGGAATATGAGACTTTCCTGAGTGGAGCAGAGTTGAGACATCCAGCCTACTTCCTGCCTTTCAAAGGAGGCTGGCAGACACATTCTTGACTCTGCAAGTCATCTTTTCCCACCACTGTGGTGCTGTGACCTAAAATCAACCTGGGGAGGTAATGATATATCCCCATGCAGATGGGGATATGTCTCTACACCTTCCTTCTACACAGCAGGAATATGCAGAGAAAGAGGTGCAGATGAGCTAGGGCAGAATGCCCAGCTTCCCACATGCTGCTGTGCTGGATGCAGCTGATGCAGGTGAGAGCAGCACCGTGGCATTTGCACTGAGGAAGTGCATTTGTTGCTGGGGTGAGCACCCAACCTCTATGGGCACACATAGCCCATACCCAGTCTGCACCTTTTGGAGTGTGAAGTCACTAGATTCATAAGTTCTAATGATTGCAACAGCACAAAACAGAACTCATGTTCCCTTAAGTCCATGTGCTTGTACTAATTCTCCTATACCCTAATTTGCTATTTCTCCTGTTTCTTTGAGGTTTCTTTCCACTTTTGATCTGGGTGCTTATTCTTTGTGGTCTGTGGTGCCTGCTCTGGGCAGAGGTTCTGTCTCAGCTCTGAAAAGCAAGATCTACCTTTCATGACCACACAGCTAGCTAGAAAAAGAAAGACACTAAGATTACTGGTATTGTCTGGAGAAAATGTTCCTGGCAAAATAATTTATCAGGGGATGATAAACATGATCTCTACCATTCCACCAGGGAGAGGTATCCTGGGAAGAGTACAGAGATGCTGCCCAGTTGTGTAGGGATGAGATCAGGAGAGCCAGGGCACAGTTGAAGCTGAACTTGGTAAAAGATGCAAAGAATAACAAGAAGGGTTACTACCAGTACATCAACAAGAAAAAGAAAGTTAAAGAAAATGTACTCCCCCTTTTGAGAAAGAATGGTGAGCTAGTAATAACAGAGGAGAAGGCTGAGGTTCTCAACAACTTTTTTTCCTCTGTCTTCACTGGCAACCTCACTTCCCACACCTCCTAAGTTAAAAGATCACAAGGTGGGGTCCAGGGGGACAAAGTGCCTGCCTCCCACTGTAAGAAGATATCAGGTTTGCAGCAGCCTGTGGAACATGAACATACACAAGTATATGAGGCCAGATGAGATGCATCCCTGAGTCCTAAGGGAGTTGGGTGATGTAGTTTCCAAGCTGCTCTCCAACGGGTGAAGTCTCTGGTGACTAGAAGAAGGGACACATTAAACCTATTTTTAAAAAAGGGTAGAAAGAAGGACCCTGGGAGCTACTGACCTGTCAGCCTCACCTCTGTGACTGGAAATATAATGGAACAGATTCTCCTAGAAGCTCTGATAAGGCACATGGAGGACTGGGAGGTGATCAGAGACAGACAGAATGGCTTTACTAAGGGCAAGTCCTGCCTGACCAACCTAGTGGCTTTCTACAGTGAAGTGACTACATAAGTGGACAAGGGAAGAGCTATGGCTGTCATCTATCTAGACTTCTGAAAAGCCTTTGACATGGTCCCCCACAACATCCTTCTCTACAAGTTGGAGATATATGGATGTGATAAGTGAACTGTTCAGTAGATAAAAAATTGGCTGGATTGTTGCATCCAGAGGTTAGTGGTCAATTGCTCAAAGTCCAGGTGGAGACTGTTGACAAGTGGTGTTCCTCAGGGGTTTGTACTAGGACAAGTACTGTTTAATATCTTCATCAATGACAAAGACAGCAGGATCAAGTCCACCATCAGCAATTTTGTAGATGACACCAAGCTGAGTGCAGAGTCCTGCACCTGGGTTGGAACAATCCTCACTCTCAATACGGGCCGGAAGATGAGTGATGGAAACCAGCCCTGAAGAAAAGGACTGGTGGGTTCTGGTTGAGAATAAGCTGGACATGAGCCTAACAATGTTCACTTGCAGCCCAAAAGGCCAATCTCATTCTGGGCTGTATCAAAAGAAGCTTGGCCAGCAGATCGAGATGTGATTCTGCCACTCTGCTCTGGTGAGACTTCACCTGGAGTACTGCGTCCAGCTCTGGAGCTCTCTTTTGACATAGAGCAAAAAGTATATGAAAAATGAGGTATGGAAATGATGCCTCTGACCTCCATACTAACAGTTTGCATAAACATGAAAATAACCATTAAGGAGAGGAAGAGTAAAAGATGGAAATACTGATACTATTTCAGTCTTTTAACATTGATGCAGAGCCATAAGTGTACATTACTGCAGTCACTAGGTCAGGTAGATGCCACACTATTCACACATACCTCTTTAGAAAGAACAGTGCTCTGGATACTACAGATATAAGGCACCACAGGCTATCAGCTCTCTGCATGCTTATCAGAGACATTCAGAGTCCCTGTAAAAAAAAAACAGCTGGAGTATTCTGTGATTGTCAAGTTGCAAAAGATTGGTCTCTATTATTCCTATTCTGCTCTTACTCAATAAGTCAGTAGGGCTTTGTCAGAGGTAAGCCAGGTGTCCACTGCTGCCAGACCTTCAGTGCCTGCTGCAGCAATTTTCAGTGTTCCTTCTCTTTGACACCTGCAGGATTCCCAGGAACCTGCAGTTCCACCTGTTTATCAAAAAAAAGGTATATCTAGCACAGCTGCTCTTGGGAACACACTTGTTCTCTTCACTCAACCCTGGCATGCTGCTCCCTGCTTCTCTGCCACAAGTCTGCAGAATGGAACATCCTGAAGATGCCTTGATGAAACCCACCACTGACCCTAAATGCCATTCTTGTGATGCCTGTGTACATTAAATGAAGCCAAAAATCAATCCAGTCTTATTATGTGCAGCACTTAGAGGGTTGAGATCATCCTCCTGGTGGCCTGCAATTATGTAGATATTTTTCAGACAGTTAGGACATATTTAGCCTCCTATCAGACTATGCCCAAAAACATAGACATACCTGTGTCCTTGCTAAGTACCTATTAGTCACACAAGTATCAAATAGAAGGAGCCAGTCTCTTTTCAGTTGTGCCCTGTGATAGTACAGGAGGTAATGGTAGCAAGGTGAAACAAAGGAAGATCCACCTCAACATGAGGAAAAACTTCTTCACTGTGAGAGTGACAGAGCCTGGAAGAGGCTGCCCAGAGAGGTTGTGGAGTCTCCTTCTTTAGAGACTTTCAAGACCTGCCTGGATCTGTTCCTGTGTGTCCTGCCCTGGGTGTTCCTGCACTGGCATGGGGAGGTTGGACTTGATGATTTCCAGAGGTCCCTTCTAACCCCTACCATTCTATGATTCTGTGATTCTATGAATACCAAGTCTGTCATGCTTTAGTGGGTAGGTCAACTCTTCAAACTACAGTATGGGCTTGGTGCCCTCCTTTTCAGCCACACCTAGATAGGGTTTTAGAAAATAACTCAGAAATCTACAAAGTACCCTCACTACACTGAGCTGTTGTCAAGGTCTCTCTCAGATTCCCTAAACAAGAGAAACAGATGTGTCCATTAATATAATGGTTACAAATCTGTGGCTTCTTATTAATAATCTAAACAGAACAGGTAATATCCTGTCATATTCCCCACACTGGGGTTGACAAGTACAAATGATCTTTCAACACTCTGGTTAATACTTAGACATCTGTCAGGCTGAGCTTGATCCTGGAGGTCATTAAGAAACAGAAGCATCTGATGTAATCAGGTTATGTATTAATGATCTATGCCCATATGTGACTAATACATAGTTGTAGGTATGCACTGTAAAAGTTAGGATTTCAAAGATTTCCATAGAGAGAAAGAGTGTAGTGTCTGATAGTCTGAGTCCCTGACTGGATGAAGCTGGGCTACATGGTTGCAGAGCTGCAGTGTAATATCCCAATGAAAATTACATGACTGAATGTGCTTCATTCTGATCATACAAGTTTTGAATATGTCAGTCTTTGACACAAGGTAATCTCTGCATTTTCAGTGTAGTCCACAACAAGCATGAGCAGTCTGTTCTTGAAGAGGAGTTAGGAGTGGGGGTAGCATGGCAGGAGGAATAGTGGCTTCACTGGCAAGATCATGGTCTTCCAGTACTGAAGCAAGGCAAGCAGATCAAGTCTAGTGAGGGTGACCAGGATTAGCCATCAGTTCAGCAATTATCAAAAAGTACTATAGTGACAAGGCAGGTCCAAAACCAAATCAAGAAGTAAAATTATCAAGGCAAGGTCAGGATCAGCAAGATGCAAAGATCCAGGTAAATGTACTTACAATATAGCTAAGGCAAGGACAAAGTGTAACAAAATTTTAACTTAAATTCAGGTCTAGAAACAAAGGAAAATGTCAGATCCCTTGCTTGTCATCCCCATCTAATTAAGATTAGGATTCTTTACCTGCTTTGGAAATGCTGGTTTTCATCAGCAGTACAATTTTTGTCCTGTTGCAGAAATTTTCCATAAACTGTCAAGAACCACTTGTCTGACAGAGATGAGTGTTGGCCCTCAGGTAGAAAGAATTGAAACCTACTGAGTGAGAAGAGTTTCCAGTGGTATGAATGGCAGGTTGGAATAGTTTTTGCTTGTGACATCATGGGGGAGAAATAAGTTCTCCTAGAATGCACTGTAAGCCAGTTCCAAGAAAGTCTGGAGGTTGTTACAGTAGATACCTGGGATATGTTTCAGCTTGTACCAGCCCCAAGTCCCCTGAGAAGATAAGCCACCATGTTTGCACATTGGATATAGTTGGAGGTGATCCTACCTGCTTCTCATGAGCATGAGCTGGTGTTTAAAAACTCTTGTCTTTATAAGTCTTTCCTTAGTGTAAAGGAGTCAGTAGCACAGCCACTGCATCTGGCCACTGTTTTAGAAAGACTCTTGTCTTGTGGAGGAAAGCTAGAAGAAATAAATTAATAACAAACCTGGGAAATACTGCAGTCATATAGAACTGATGAAATCAATGAAGAAAAACATTTCTTCCTGATTTGGAGAGATGTTTCTTAGGATATGACTTCTAGTAAAAAGGTTGAGGAACAGATAAACTGTTTGTTCATATGCTCATGTGATCTTTATAGCCAGAGAACTTCAGATATATATCTATCCATATTCATATGTCCATTTATATATAGCTAATATATTCAAGGAGGTCATGGTATTATTCATTTTGAAAGGACTTGAGAAAGTCACCTAGGATTAACACTGAATCAAGACCAGGTCATAATATACCCTCTGCTTCCCATTGGCAGGGTTGTCAGAAGTCAGATAAAGATAGTTGACCTTCCAGCTTCCAGCTCTTTAACCTGTATTTCCAGCAGCTGTTTTTTTAGTGCAACTCCTCGGTCCTAGAACCCAAACCAAACAACAGTTACTCCTTAGAAAAGCAAAATTAAACTCTCCTCAGCAGAAGAAGAGCCATCCCTGGATTCTGTCTTGTGTTGTAGAAGTGTTACTTGTCATTCATCTTGTCTACTTCTCAGCTTGTGCAGGGAGAAGGAAGGAAGGTAGAGGAGGAAGCTGCCAGGCTATGCAGTGTGGCTGATGAGATGAAAATGACCTTGTTGTCATCCAGATTCTGCTTTGAGCCATGCTGCATATCCCTTGGAGGTGAGTTAGTTTTCTACTGACAGGCTCTGGGAGATAGAATTTCCATTAGAATTAGGGGAAGAATATCTATTAGATAGATACAGCTCGTTATCTGTCTGTTGTCTCCTTCTCAAACTGCATGCTATCTCTCCTTCTCCTTGCCTGCACTCATGGTTCCTCTGCTCCTCAGATTTGTCTTGCTCTCTTCACCTCTCCCTTGGCTCTTCCTGCAAAGATAAAAAAGTTGCCAGACATGAAGTGCCATTACTTGTCCTTCACTTTCTATCTTCAATTTTCAAACAAGGGAGTCCTCCTGCTGCAAAATGACTGGGCCAAGCAGCACACAGGCTGTGCAAACCCACTATGTACTCCTGTTTTTAGCAAGCACAGTTAACTGCTAGTGAGGCTTCTTGTCCTAAGATCATCCCCGCTCTCTACCCACAACCATTAAGACTTCCTCAAATGGGGCTAACAGGTAAATGCAATGAATTTGTACTCTGATATCACACAGAGGTCTCAGCCTTGTTACACAAGGTCACTTACTAACATGTAAGCCAAAGAGGCCTTGAATCCTCAAGCTTTTTTTCACTCTAATTTAGAGCTATACTAGAATAACAGAAGTGGCCACAAGTGTGTATGTGGCCATAATACAAATCTGTATTCTTATTCCTGCAGTGTGTCATACTTTACCTGTGATATGAGTGGTCAGTGTGCTCCACAGGTAGCTCAGGTAGTTCTGTGATAACCACTGTCCTTCCTGTTCAAGGAGACTTTTACCAGAGAGGAGAATGGAGACTCTACTCAGCCCCAAGTACTGTTTTAATTCCTGAGAAAAAAAAAATATTTATTGTCACATCAACCTGTATCTCACTGACACCATGAAGACAAGGAATAGCTAAATGTTCCCATCAACTTCAGGTTTTAGACAATAAGTAGTGAAATAAAATAGAATATCAGGGCACCATGTCCTTGTCACATATTTTATGTACACAACATCTGCAGGTAACTGCTGGACTTCAACCTCTATTTTTATGTATGTCCCTTAGGAGCATGCTTATGAGAGCTTACCAATTTCATCCTCATGAAAGGTTGATAATGTTGTGACACTCTTCTCTCAATATTTGTAAATCATGGTTCAGATTACTGTGTTTTTCTGGCAGTGAAAAACAACCATAAATTTGGTTAAACCAGCTAGTCAACTTCAGCTTAGGGTTTGTTGACTTACAGGAACAGCTTGAAGCATCCAGAGGACGCTACAGAATCTGACTCTATGTATCAATGAAAGGCATAATCTAAGATCTGAGCATAGCACAAACACCATTGCTATTATATCCATCTCTGTACCCTGTTAAAGATAGTACTGTTCCAGATTCTGTCCATGTAGGTCTCCTTGAGACCAGTTCCTGCTTTGCTGCTGGGAGAATTCAACAGCTCTTGTTCAAGTGGTAGTATCAGACAGAAACTCAATACATAAAGCACTAAGGCCCCTGAATTCCCAGTAATGGTTTGTGAAAATGCACAGTGCAGTCTGTGCACAGAATTAGCTCAGCAAAATGCACACTATGTTCTCAAAATATAGATTAATATTATTTTTCCTTTAAGACACAAATCACAGTGCATGAAAGCATAAATTGTTTTCAAAATACAGTTTAGCTCAGTTTAATTCAATTCAGTCAACCTGGTCTAAAACAGAGTGCTCTGTGTGTGGGAGAGTAATGTGATGATTGATTTTATCCGTTACAGTGCTACAGACTGGAGTTTACATTCTGGGATCTGCTTACCATCTTTGCACACCCTGACCCAGGATGCATATCAAATTAGCATCACATTAGTATAAATCAGCCTCAGGCGTGGTGAAGAACCTTCTCATTATACTAATTCGGACAACTTCAGAGAGGAAATTGCATTCTCCCTGTCTTCCTTCTTCTCATCATTCTTTATGTTTCCCAATGCCCTCTGAGCAAGCCAAAAAAGGTGCTGAGGGAGAAGTGGCCCAGCCAGCTGTGCAGCAGCTGCTGGTTGCATGTCCTCAGTGTCCAGGCTAGCAGCAATGCACATTCTGTGCTACACAGGCTGCACAAAAAGGGATACTAGGGTCAAGAACTAAAAGAAAACAAAAGATTGAGAAAAAATTGAATGGCTTCCCCTCCTCAAAGAGCGCACACTTCTGATTACAGCCAGCCAGGGTCAACTATGTGCCATTTTATCTCGTTTCCACAGGCAGATAATTTTCTAGTAGAAATAAAAGATGAAAAAAAGAGAAACCCCAGTCTACACAACTGAGATTATTTCAAGCATCAGAGTTTGAAGACTTCAGATAAAATTTTTCATTCAAATCACATGGTATTTGTGCAAGTGAGAAGTAAATCTTGTGTAATCCACCAATTTCTTCTTTGCTTTATTTTCTTTCAAGACATTATATTTGTAAATTTCACTGATAACAAATGTTGGGCCATAATATAATTGCCTGTGCCACAAGATATTTCATAAGATTTTGTGCTGTTTATTTGTTTGCTTAAAGTTAAGGAAAACAAACAACATAACTGCTGCATAACACAAAATCAGGGCTTTTATTTTTGTTTGGTCAAAGCTTTTCTGAAGGTTTCATTTTTGATGCTGAATGGAGTGGAAGGAGGAGTGGAAATAATTAAATATAATCCTATTAATTTAACTGTATTGCAGTGGGTTTTTTAATTCTGTTTCAGTACAGACTAACATGTATTTTAGGATCATATGTCCCAATATAAATATTAATTTGTCTATTCTAGTCTGTAGTTTTCTCTTTAATTACATTTTGTTCAAAGGAAAAACTGTAGCACAAATCAGGAATAAAATCTCACAGATTAAAACATGTTCAAACAAAATGCAATGGACAAAGTGTTAGTGGTGAATTTACATGTGGCACTATTTCCATGGTACACATTTTGGAAATGAATCCATCCTTTTGATACATATCTTTAAGCAGCAGAGCAGGAAAATGTTCTATTAACCAGTGTTTGCAGAAGCATGAAAGATTGCTGGGGCAACTGGGGGCATCAGGCAATGGATAGTGCTGAATTTTGCTGAATAAAGTTGTAGAAAGGAGGCTACACTGTGTAATCACTTCTGACATCAGTTATCTTTTCCATTATCATCATTTCCAAACATCCTTTCAGCCTCTTCTAGACACAGAACTTCCTTTTGTTTCCAATTCACTGCAACTTTACCTTGGGTGCTGCAAACAAATGTGAAATCAATTCTGTTTTTCAGCTTGTATGCTCCTTTTTGATGGGCTTCACCAAAATAATGTCAATGCTAGTGTGGGTCACCCTTATTTAAACTATGCACCACTTAGAAATCATACTAAGCTCTCTAAAAGGAGTGGAGAATGTTAGCCTGGAGGTGGTAGACACATCAGAGAATCATGTACATGAAGCTAAGTAGGGCTATTAATACTTCAGAAGTCACTGCAGACCAGACAAGACCAAATGAATTATTTCAGTGAGCACTAGACAGGTTCCAAAGTCCCTCATATTATGCCATAACACCTAAAATATATCAAAATGAAGTGTGAAGAATAGATATTTATGGTAGTTACTGTCACCTGCAAACTTTCTGCTTGATACTTGTCCTTGGCTTTTAGGCACTTTCCTGGACATCACCAGCTAGTTAATGGCATGGGAGAATATCCAGCACGTGTGCAGTCCATCTTTCAGCTGCCTTAAAGACAAAACCCCATTCTCCCAGCCAGTTTAATTGATACTTGCTTTATTAAAAAAAGGAGGAAGAGGAGATATCATCATGAAAATACTGTGTGGGTATAACCAGTCATGGACAGTACAAGTGAGGATGTCAGATTATTTTGGTACAGCTGGGTTACTGGAGAGAATCAGAATTGTAGTATGGTAGCAGTTAGAAGGGACTACTGGAGATCATCAAGTCCAATCCCCCCTATGAGACCAGGACCACCTGGGACAGGCCACAAAGGAGAAGATGCCTAGCATCATCTAACATAGAAGAAAGCAGACTTGTGCTTTTTTTTTTTGTGCCTTTTTTTTTTTTTCCTTTTAAACACTGTTTGGCACAGAAATTTGACAGTTTCTGTGAGGTCTGTTTGTAAATTTTATCCTTCCTGACATCTGGTCCTGATTTTTCTTTTTACTTTCTAGATTCATCATTTCATTTTTGTTGACATTTAAAGCTCTGAGTGCTTGTTACCCTCTCCAGGTATTCCCTTTGTCTAACACACACATTAATGTACTTTGCTTTTACACTGACACTCCCATCACATAGCAGGCATTACTGAGATCCTCTGCTCAGCTTCGATTTCTCTCTTTTTATTTTTTTTTCCTATTTCTCTCCAACTATGAAACCCCATTTCTGAGAAGGTTACAGACTGAGGACATCCAATCTTTGTGGGTTTTTTTCTGTCTGTGTAAGAAGAAATCTCTTTAGGAAGTCAACATTTTGCTAACTGTTCTTCAGCTGGGGAAGCTACCAAATTCAACTCCATTGTGAGGATCAGGGCTACACAGTTTTCAGCTCCCCATTAACATTATTGTACTTTATGCTAAGCACATGCTTTTGGCAGACATCGTATCTGTCATGTTTACTACAGAATGGTGGAAAACACTCTTCTCTGATTTACAGGATATTTAATATACCTGAAATTTAATCAAGAACACATTTGTAATGAGGCTGAAAATGGTCTGTCAAACACTGGATGATTTCTTAATTAAAACCAATGATAAATCTTCTATATGAAAAGTAAGAATATTTTTTAGCATATGAGTGTGGGATTACATAGAATATGTAAGGAGAAAGAAGGAAATAAGCTAAAAAAACCCCAACCCAAACAAACAGAAAAATCTTCATCTTCATTTTATTTTTTTTTAAATGTGCATGAATGCCATTCTAAAGGTTATAAACCAGTCACAACTAGTACATTGGAATGATTACCCAATAAATTACTAAACAAATATTAACATTTCTGCGCTGGTGTTTATTGCTAGAGCTCAGCTTTTGGTTCTTTTTTTGCCTTGCACCAGCATTATGCAAGATCAGTTTCAACCCTCCTTTTACAGCTACTGACTTAGTCCTTTTAAAAGGAAAATGTTCCTAAATTCTTCCAAAGACTGAAAATCTCACAAAAGTCCAAACTACTAAATTCAGGCAAGAAAAAAATACTAGATAGTTTGCACTGGTCTTTAACATGCTTTCCATGAAACTAATTACAAATATTAATGTTTTGGTTTAATCCCAGTAGGTAGCAAAGACTCACACAGCTGCTCCCTCATTCCCTGCCATGGAATGGGAAAGAGAATTGCAAGGTAAAGAGTGTGAAAACTCATGGGTTGACATAAAGACAACAGAACAGAATAAAGTAAAAGCTGCATGTGCAAGCAAAGCAAAATAAGGGATTCTTGGACTACGTCCTATCAGGCAGATATTTATCTCCAGGAAATCTGGGCTTGATTGCACACAATGAATGGTTATTTGGGAAGACAAATGCCATAATTCCATATCCCTTCTTTCTTCTTCTCGAAGATTTTTATTGCTGAGCAAGGTGTCATATGGTATTAAATCTCCCCTTGCTCTGTTGGAGTCAGCTGTTCCAGCTCTGTCCCCTCCCAACTTCTTGTGCATCCCAGCCTACTGCTGGCAGGGCAGTCTGAGAAGCAGAAAAGGCCTTGACACTGTGTAAGCAACAGCCAGCAACAGCTAAAACATTGGTTTGTAGTGAGCACCGTTGTCATCACAAATTCAGAACATAGCATCACACAAACAAGAAGGAAATTAACTCTATCTCAGCCAAAATTTGTACAATTAATTAGCTCTTATCCTTGCACCCAATGGATTACAATGCTACTTATTTATCTTTCCCTCAGACATCTGCTGAAAGCACACATATTTTCCCAGAGGAAAAATGCCTGGTTTTGACTATGCTTCCCATACAAATCTCATCTGGGCCCCACTGGGGCTGTTCTGTTGCACAGGCAAAGGCACAATATACAGATAAGATTTGTTGTACACAGCCAATTCAAATTTACAGCTACCATGTAACTCCCACAAGCATGGGCTGTGCATGTCAGAACAAGACTCCACAGCCTCCTGTCTCCTCAGCCATACCCCTGTACTATCTGTACAGGGCAGAGATTGAAGATTTCCATTTTGTGCAGGCTTCCCAGGAGCTCTTTTTCTGTACCTAGCCCTATATTCCCCCAGAGCAAGACTGGGGACATACACATCTCCTTCCTTCTGTGTCCTGGTTTCTGTAGGAAACCCACGCTGTCCAAATGGAAGCTGGGCTACATTCAGGCAGCTTGATGCTGGGTGACAGGACATATGACAGTCCCCATCTCACACAGAACCTTCTCATTCGTTCTTCTGTTGTGAAGGTAGACACTATCTTAGGCATAACCAGGAGGTTGAGGTTGAGCATTTACTCCCCTTTTACTTGGCAGTCCTGAGTCTGCATTTAGAGCACTGTGTCCAGTTCTGGATCCCCTGTCACAAGAGAGTGAAATCTAGAGAAAGTTTAGCAGAATATTATGAAGATAGTTAGATGTCTGGAGAACATGCTGTATGAGGAGGGAAAAATGCAACTGAGTTTCTTCTGGACAAAGGATGATGGAAACATTTAATTTCTGTCTACTACAACTGGAAGTGGATTTATGGGAAAGATGGAGACCACCTATGAGGGGCACAAATAATAGAATCAAGGATCAAAACTCTTAGCAAAAGTAAATCTGACTGGATATAAGGAAAAAGTGTTCACAGTGAGTGTGATTAAGCACTGAAACAGTGGTCAAGAGAGGCTGTGGACTCTCCATAACTAAACTGGAAAACTATGGACTGGATAAATGGTTGGAAAATTGGCTGAGCTCAGACAGTAGCAATCAACAGTAACAAGTCCAGCTGGCAGACCCTTACTAATGGCATCCCTCAGGGGTTAATACTAGACCAATATCATTTATCATGATTGTTAGCAACCAGGGGGATGAGATGAGCTTGGTTCTGCAGATGATACCAGACCAGGGGGAGCAGCTGACATGCTGGAGGTTACAACTGCTATTCAAAGCACCTAAACAGGCTGTAAAAATGGACTGACAGGACCATGAATTTCCAGAGACACAAATGCCAAGTCCCCTACCAGAGATGGAATAAACCCATGCAACAGTGCAGGCCAGGGACTGACTGGAAACAAAATGACTGAGAGGTCCTGGTTAACAGGAATTGAACATGACTAAGCATTGTGTCCTTGGGAGCAAAGAGGAACAACCACGTACTGGGCTCTATTTTACTAATAGAGGGTTGCCTGCTCAGTGATTGTAGCCAAGAGCAACTGGAAAAGCTCTTGTTTGTCTGAAACGTTTTTGCAGCCAACGCTACAACAGATTCTATGGCCATCATCATAACTGCACAAGAATTCCAGTTTGA
Organism: Ceyx melanurus; assembly: GCA_024611195.1. Lineage (NCBI taxonomy): Eukaryota > Metazoa > Chordata > Aves > Coraciiformes > Alcedinidae > Ceyx > Ceyx melanurus. The sequence goes on from JANHGL010007033.1 coordinate 65,637, forward strand.
TAAGGTAGTAGGACTGGACAGAAGGATGAAAGAAGGACAGAGGGAGTGAGAAAGAACAGAGATTTTTTTTTTTCCTGGGTGTTAGACCACCAATTCCCTGAAATAGACTCATTACACAAGGTTGGCTGAAAGATAGCTCTAAAAACCAAAAGATGTCAACAGCCCAGCCTCTCCTCTGTGTTGCAACAGGCAAAGACTGAGTGATCTTCAACAAGAGTCAATTATCTACCATGAGTAAAGGCAATGTAACTACAGAAGGGAACCCTAAGAACAGTCAGGCACCATTTATTCCAGGGACTAGAGACAGCACTAGCTGAATATCTACCATGTGAACAGGTAGTAACTCAGGAGATGATAAAAAAATACTTTCCAACAACATGGTCAAGATCTTACTCCATTTTCCTTGCTGCTGTATCTTCCTCTGGCTTCCGTCTTTGTGTTACATGTCTGACTCCCCCTGTTCCCCACTGCCTCTTGTTAGATTATCACAACTTGACATTATTGTAACAGTGTTTTGGAAACAGAGACTAGGATGCATTTAATTAGACATGATAGTTTTAGGTTGTGAGGCTGACAGCTTGTTTTTAGTAACACTTGGTAATAATCAAATAAATCTTTTTAGTTGAGCTGATGAAGTGCCAGCTGGGAGGAGCATGGCAATACAGAAGATGCAGGGGCTTCTGCAAGGATGGCAAAACCAGCCAGCCTACAGCCTGGCTCCAAGGCAAGGACCCCAGTGCTGTGCTGCCCAGCAAGCTGAGCAGCCAAATGGTGCTTTTGAGTTCTCCAATCATTTCCTACTAAATGACTGCAAGGAAGCTGTAGTTGTTGGAAACTTTACAGAGAGCTGACAGACAATGCTCCATTTTTTTCTCACAGTCTCATACAAGAGCCCTTCATTTTCACCTACTCCCCTATTCAACATCCAAATATTCTCACTGATGTTTTTCACTTGATAAAGACTGAGCAAGGACTATAATCTGAACCACCTACAATGATCAAAGGATTCTTAAAGATTATAACAGAGAAGGAACAGCTCTCTCTGTGTTGACATTTCACCTTTATATGATTACCAATCTCAGATAAATCCCACACAAGGGTTTCTTTCCCAGTTAGCTCTGAATTTATCCACCTCTCTGCAATGCAGTGCTTATAAAAGTGGCCTTTCCTTTAACACAAAACCTGAATCCTTTCCAGAACACAAACTGAAGGTTTCCTGTACCTCCTAAGAACTTTCAGCACATTCCCAGTGCTTTTTGTAACCCTTGTCAACCTTCTTCTTTCCAGTGGCCAAACACTGTCTGCAAAACTCCAGGTTTTCCTGGAGAACTGTCCTTGACAAGGTCTTCAATGGATGACTCATTTTGGATTAATCTCTTCCACTTTTCCCCCTGTTCAGGATTAGGTGTAACAATAGTGTGAAAAAAGTACAAATTTAGTGACAGTCCAAAAAAGTGTTCCAGTGACTGCTCCACTTTCAGGAGAGAAGAAATAAGTTAAGACTTAGATACTTGTCTCATACTTACTGTGTAATTTGCCAGCATAGGCCTATTTGTAGTACATCTGTGACAATATTTAACTATAGTAATTTTGAAACTGAATTATAGATGATGTTTTGTACTTTAACAGATCTCAGTGGCTAAATATTTACCTTTTTCTCTCTCAGGTGTCTCTTTTTTTTTGGAGAATTTCCAATGCCCTCTGCATTGCTTCTCTCCTTTGGAAATACTGCACTGAATAAGGATCTCTCTTCTTCAAAGCTTGGCTCCTCTTTTACCTGGCTCCTGTTGTGAAAGTAATTAAGAGCAATTGGTTGCTATAGAAATATTAATATTTATTCTTGGTACAGCAGTAATATCCTGAAGTTTCAGCAGCTGTGATATAAATATGTGTGAAAATTATAACTGTGATAGTGCCAGCTGAAGATTATTATTTTGACCACAAGGTCAAGAATCCTGTCATCATATAGGCATACTCTGAAAACAGTGAAGTAGGAAGACTTCTAGAAAAAAATAAGCTGTAAAACACTGTTGCAATCATTTGCATGCAATACAAATGCAATCTTTTTAAGCCTTATTTCTGTTGAGATGATCTCTGGGAACTGATATCTACAAATCAGTCATTTGAGAAATTGAAGAATGAGGGCTAATAGGGAAAAAAAAATCATCCATTTAGACTTTTATACCATGGGTCAGCTTACCTTCTGCAATTGTGCTACTACTTCAAGGCTGAAAGTTAACTGCCATCACTTAGGAAAGGTTGTCATGACAGAATCACATTAAAGGAGCTTCTTTATTTTGGTGTGCCTGGCCTACCAAATAACTATGCTAGAGCATTAACCTCTAGTATTTCTTTTTAACTCTTTGAGTCCCACAAAAGGCTAATATCAGAATGTAAAGGTGAGATCTGTGAAAGCAGCCAGCATCCATCCCACCTTGTTGCCACTGCTGACTGCAGCATCACTCATTTTGGCCAAGAGTGAACCAATTTTAAATGCCCCCAACCCAACCTGTTATTTTGTCCATAAGGAGAGCCAGTAAGAAGATAATGTGACTGCAGTAGGTCTGAGCTCATACACTTTCAAGGTTTCACAACAGTAAAGCTACACATAAAATTCACACCTTTTTTTTTTTTTTTTAAAAAAAGAACAATTTAGGTTTGTCTGTTTTATCAAATCAGGTTATAACATTTTGAAGAACATGAGACATTGTTTCATGGAAATTCCTCTGCCTTTAGAAGACTGTAATGCAAAAAGCACTTTGAAGAAAAGTTTCACTCACTTCAGTGTATTAGTATATACACAGATTAAGAGGATATACACACCTCATATGCATCTGAGTGAGTTTTTAACAGCTTTATATATTTACCAGTGGATCATGATGATTGTGATGAGAACATGGGAAGGAAAGATAATGCACTTTAAATGTATAAAGGGATTTTATGAAAATGACAAGGGCCAATAATTCTAATCAGCCAACAAAGAGAGAACAAGATGTAAGAAGATTAAAGGGACGCTGTCAAATTACATTTGAGAAACCATCTAATTGCAAAAAATTGGAAAACTTCCACTTTCAATAACATGTCCTTGCTTAGATATTATTTAAAATTCTCTGGAGAAGGAAACTTCCACTTTTTGTTCAGTTTTGTAAGAAATTAATAAATGTTAAAACTGTTGCTTTACACAGAGGTCATGTAAGTAATTGTCTGTTTAACATTTTATTGTGTTTTACATAAATAACCTAGAGACAAATATCAGTTTCTTATCTGCCAGTGATAACCAAAATTTCATTTTACTTCATTTCAAACATATGAATTATTTTTTTTTAATCAGATGTGGTATTTTTCAAATAGGCAAAGAGAAATACAGGGGTAGTGTTTATATTGCATTGTACCTGCTATGCTACTGCCTGTGTCCCATTGGTACAATTTAGGACATGTTTTCAAACAGAAATGCTGATTCTGGATATCTCCTTTTGCAATCTCCAATTTGAGACCACTGAAAAAGCCCACTTCTTAAATTTGCACTACTTACTTCTTTCTGAAAATGAGGTTCCAGCTCACTGTCTCAGAAAATGGAGGCCTCTAAAACGAATGGTCATTTTGAAAAATGTTGTTATTTTTTAAATTACATAAGCTCTTCCAGAAGTAACATGTCAGGGACTTAAGAAGACATATTCTATCTCTTTTGGTATTTTCCTTCAAATATGTCATTCGGTCACAGTAATTCTTCCAAGGAATGATGGACTAACTGTGGTATGCTAACACAATTGTAAACATCCTCCATTTTTTCCTGCACAGATACAAATCTGATTTTAAAATTCTGTTATATAAGTGTATTAGATAGTCTGCCCTAAAAACATAGCTGACAGTCTGAAATGTCTCAGTTCAAAATAACTTTTAGCAACAATAAATATATTCGTGGATTATTTATCTTTATCTTATTTTTTTTTAATGTCAGAGAAATATTCCAAATTTTTAGTTAAGAATGAAGATAAATTACAAACCAATTTTGTTGTTTTTACAGGAAAAATACCTACTATTTTCTAACCAGATGAAATGCTTTCCTAGAGTAAACCTGCCATGGGATGCTGCTAAGGATCAATGAGAACTGTTTTCCAGACACCACTATTAAAAATAATATTTTATTGACTAATATGAGGGAGTGTAAATTAAAACAATGGAAACCATTTATGGTTTGATAATAGGAGATTAGGGATGAGAATAATGAAAGCAATGAGTACTAAAGGTCATGTTAGGTGACTGAATGACTAGATGAACAGCCTTACAGAGAGAGATGAGGGATTCTAGGCACAGCTATATTGTCTAAACAAAAGTTAATTGCCTTTAACGTAATAGTCTATATGAATTCATAATAATAAACAAATAATAAACTGTTTATGCAGGGAAGGCAAGGGATCAGGGCCAGCCAGCATGGATTTATGAAAGGGAGATCTTACTTAACAAACCTGATCTCTTTCTGTGAACATTTGACTCACCTTTTGGATGGGAGGAGGGCTGTGGATGTTACCTGCTTGGAGTTTAGTAAGGCCTTTGACACAGTCTCCCATAGCATTCTCCTGGAGAAACTGGTGAATCATGGTATAGACAAATGTGCTCTTCACTGGGTTAAAAACTGGCTGGGGCTGTTCCCAGAGAATTGTGATAAATGGGGTGAAATCCAAATGGCTGCCGGTCACCAGCGGTGTCCCTCAGGGATCAGTTTTGGGGCCAGCCTTGTTTGGCATCTTTATTGATGACTTCGGTGTGGGGATTGAGGGCACCCTCAGTAAGTTTGCAGATGACACCAAATTGTGTGGGAGTGTTGATCTGCTTGAGGGTAGGAAG
>JANHGL010007034.1:0-19956 GCA_024611195.1 Ceyx melanurus
TTTCCCTCATCTACTCACTTGCTCATCTTCTCAGTGAATTTCTACCAAGTTAAAGACATTAAAAAAAAAAAGTAATAAACAAGACTTCAACAAAACAACAGCCTGCAAGATTCCCATGTTTGCCAAAATGAAAGCAAAAAATCCCTTATTTTCTAAAAGCTGGACCTGTCTCTTCAACTTTATTGACCTTTAAGAATGAGGCAAAGTGATCAACACATGAACAATGCAAAATTCAAGGATTTAAGAGTATCTTACTCATCCCCTGTGCTATTAACTACTGCAGCTTTCATGACTTTATGAAATATGTATTTTGGCACAAATACTGAAAGAAAAACTTAAATATAGAACTGAAGCTTAATCATGTGCATCTATATTTTTATATGCACAGAAAATAATCATCTTTGAGGGACAGAACTGAGAGGAGAGAGGAAGATGAAGATTTGTTTCAGATTCATGTGTCTGTACCCTGCCTTTGTAGAAATGTTACCTTATTGATGGGCAAAAAGCAAGTAGAAAAGTCAAATCCACTTTAATGTGTTTTTCCAGTCAAAACTCTTAAGTTTTCAGAAAGTTCAGCATATTTTATGCCTCCCTAAATTGATGCATGACAAGTTGAAGATTATTTCAGCAATAGGAATCTTGATAACCATTGCTCCTCACATTTATCAAAGCCAATCATTAGCTAATAAAAATGCCACTAGTCTATAAAGTTGTCCTAAGTACCCAGGGCTAAACCAATGCATTTGGCTTTCTTATTTAGTTAGAAATAAGTGGCCATATTTCAATAGCTGCCACAGAAAGAAATCATGTCTGTAAATTGGGAATTATTTAGGCTCTTTCTGTAATGACTTAATATTTTCTCCTTCCAAAACAAGGCAGTATATTACAGCAGCCAAATCTGCAAGGAACAGGGCAGTCAGGGGAGCCAGACATCATCTGTCACAAATAATACTCAAATGACTAAATGCCAAAGATACATAGAAAATAATGCCACAAAAAAAACAAAGGCAGTCCAAAATAATGGCAGAAATCATCTCCAGTTTAGAAAAATCTTAGTTAAATCATGTTCAAACTTGGTTTTAACTACTTATTCTCTCTTTTAGTAGTCTGAGAGAGATCAGGTAGTTACAGCTAGTGAATCTGGTGAAAATTCCAGCTTCTTTCTACCAACACTTTTTTTTCACCCAACTTGACATAATATTATCCCCAAATTAACAATATTACTCAACATTACCTTAACACAATTATGAAGTCACTGCCTTTTCTCTAGCAGGAGGTGCAATATGTCACACATACCCAAGTTCAATCACACGCTGCTGTCAAAAGCACATTGCCATTCCACATTAAACATTAGTTTATCCTAATAGTCAGAGGAGTTGGTTTCAGAAACACGACAGCAAGAACCATGTGGAATTGCAGAGCAATGCACTGACACCCATCAGTCAAAAAGCAGAGCAACTTAGAGATATAAATGTCACAGGAAAACATCCTCGATTGAAGTCCTGGCCTTGGGTGCAGACTCAATTTCTTGCTCTCCCATAAACCTCTCAAGAGAATTTACTGCTACTGAATCTACAGAGCCAATGAGAGTAATTCCACCAGAAATATCAGGATCCAAAACTTAATGTCTGGGCTTGAATCCATAAAAGGACTTTAAAACTAATCCAGTGAAGGAATTAACTTTTGAATTAGCCATATCTAAATGGCAATACCTAAATAATGCCTATTTTTTTTTTTTTTTCTTAATCTTGGGCAAAGAGCAGAAGAAAAAAATCAGAGGCAGACACGGAGTGTCTGTGCAGGGAGATTTAGTGATAAGGCAGAGATTTATGCTCTGAGTGGCAAGTCCTCCAAAGCCAAGCAGTGGAAATACATTTAAAAAGAGATGTGAGCTGGATATACCCCAAAAACTGACTTCTAGGTCCTGTTCTTTGAGTTTACCACTATAGTTGTCGCAGAAAATGATCAACATTTAGATTTTATTATTATCTATAGCTAGCAACAGAGCTACAGCACAAGAAGACTAAGTATCTTTGCAAGAAAACTAGTTAGGAAAATAAAACCCCAAAACCTGGAGTGGATTTGCTCTATTTCTCAGACCAAGTTATGTTCCAGGACATGAAAACTGGTATTGCTTGGAAAATGACTCTCCTGTTGGCTCTTACAAAGGTGCAAAGTTGGGGAGGTTTCAATCTTTGGTCAAAATGTATTTTAGCCCAGAACAACAACAAAAATAAAACAAAAAATAACGAGCAAATGCTGAGTGTGCTCAATAGCTCTTTACTATGAGGGGTATTTTTCTAAGCAGGTGGCTCTCTAGAAAGAAAAAGCCTGGAAAATGCAGCCTCAACCATTGTTTATCCCTCTTTCTCTTTAAAAAGTTGTTAACAACAGTTTCCTTTCCTGAAGCTCTCAGATATATATTTTTACTCATACAGAAAAATCCCATATACTGAAGAATTTCAAGCAGTTCAACATTGGGTTTGAATTTCAGGATGAATTCAAAGACAAATAAAAGCAAGCAGAGCCATTTCCAGCATTAGTTGCCTCTAATACCTTCTGTACAGACAAAATTCAGTGTAATCTAAGGCTTTGCACAAGTTTTGAACCAACCACTGTGCTACAGGAACAAAATGAATATCCTCTGCCACAATAATCCATGCCAATAATACTTCCATGCTACAATCACCACTTAATTACTGTCTCAAAGATCTAAAGATTCCAGATGCATCAATTCAGAATAAAGCTATTTTTCCACTTACACTCCCCCAGACAGGAAAGCTGGCATCTGTAGAGCAACTTAAACCTCAATTTAATGCAAGGTGACAGACTCTGAGAAACCTCCTGTCCCTGGGTCACTGTAACTGTCAAACAGTCACTTCCAAAACAAGGGTGAGGAAGGGCACAAACCATATGCTGCTTGTATTTAACAAGTCTTCTTAAAGAAACCTTTATCTAGAACTTACATGTGGGAAGCAGTTACTCATAAATCTCACTGTTTTGCAGTGCAAAAAAAAAAATAATTAAATTTTCTTGGGCATCCAGCACTTAATTTTGCTGAAGATGCTCCACAATAATTACAAATATTGCAAGGGCACTATACTGGAGGATCCCAATTTTCTTCACATGTAACTCAGAATAATTTCATTTTTCTAACACAATAATTAAGTCCAAAGTCTGGTCTTGTTACTGAGCACAAATGATGCAAATTGGATAGTACTTTCCTGCTAGATAAAACAAAAAAAAGCAGCACACACTCTAACACTTATAAGAACTTTTCTTCCAAAGCATTTTGTCTTTCATTTAATTCTATGATAATCTGATAGGAATTATTGAATTTCTCACATTTTCTAAGGAAAGCCAAATTCTAAAATATTATTTTTATTAAAAAAAACCCTTTGAAACTGCAAGTCCCTCCTGCATGCTGTCCATGCTGAGTGCACTAGGATCTTTTTTCCCTTTTGACAGGCATTCCCCATCAGCTGCCATCACGCCTGGTGTCTTGTAGACCAGCCTGTGGTAAAAAAAAAAAACCACCAAAAAAACCCAAACCCACACCAAAATTCCACTGGTGGCACCAACCTCTGAGCCCCATGTTCATCAGGTGTGTTTTCCTCTTCAGTATTCTTCCTGCCACTGAAGGGAGTGGGAACATTACCTGTGCTCCCAGTCCTTCCACCAGTTGCACCAGTTCTCTAAATGGCTTTTTCATCACTTTTGGACTTAATTGGACTTGTTTTAATCACTTTGGCCACAACCTAATAGTACCAACCTGCATAACCTGTAGCAATAATCAGAGGGCTGCACCAGAGCAGGGGGTGTCCTGGTGATGTTCTGACCTAGACCCCAGGGAGCAGCACTGCCCTGGGGGATCAATCTGGTCACCACATGGTTCTGTTTTAGTCCAAAGGGAACCTCCTAGGACAAGAATCCTCCTTTTTTTCTTAGAAGCAGTCCCAACATGGGTCTGCCTGACACACTCCAAGCAATCCCCTGGATAGACCTTCAACTACATCCTCAGTTGCCTGGCCCTCAAGTTCAGAGCCCCAAACCTGTTGTGTAGGTCAACTGGGAATGAAGGTGAGGGAGGCTGAGAGGGGATTTGCTTCAACTGTCAACAAATAACAGTTCAAATCCCAATTTCTCACCCTTCCAAAACTCCCCCTGCCAGTTCTGCAGAAGTACTAGGTTATTTTGGTAGCAAGTTATCTGTGACAATAACACAGATATGCTCATTTTGCACAAAGAAATAAAGACATGGCTCGATAAGTCTGGTAAAAAACAAAATAATGCAGGCTAGAGTACAGAGATTAAAAGAAAACTGAGATCTAAGCCAGTCCTACATCAGCTGTTTCAAGATTCACAAAGGAGTTATGACCATTCCACAGACCTCACAACCCTCCATTTCCAGGACCAGTTAATCTTTGTTCCAAACCAAAAACATTGTTTTTCTAACAATTGTCTTAAGATGCTGAATTTGAGACAATATCAAGTTAATAAAAGCAGTCTAGGTTCACCACACACTGGATTAACATCAGTAAACCCTGTCAGGAGATCAAATCAGACCCTGATTTCCTTCTCTATCCCAACAACCTCCCAGTCTACAAAATAGAGGCAGGGGAAAAAAGTTAAATATCCAATTGAGTTCAACTTCTGGCAAGAAAAAGAGGTGTTTCTCAGATTTTGCAGTTTCATTTTAATATTGTTATACTAGTTAATATGTTGTACTAGGACAGACCACTAAAGAACCTGTAGCTGTGATCCTGGGATGTGAGATCATCAATCAGCCAACAGGATCTGGGATACAGGTGATACAATTTCCCTCCTGCAAAGACCTCTTCAGTTCTTACATAAATGATGTAAGAATGTTTAGAAAATGTTGTTTAGAAACGATGTTTAGTAAAGGGAATAAAGGGAGTTCTGGTTGCTGAGAAACAATTGGTGCATGTGGAGAGGGAACAAGCCTTTCCCTCCCCAAAATTTGGCTGAAAAGGGAATTAACAGAATGCCAGAGGAGGGGAATCATCTGTGTTTAATGCTGCAGCATTCCCTCTTCACATAACCCATCATAGCTGGGCAAAAAAAAAGCAGTCATCTCAGAATCCAAGCAATAGAGTATCAAAAATCTACTATGTCATTCTAAAAGTTGTTAGTGTATTATAAAAAGGGCTTTAAAACATTCCACACAGGCTAAAAACAGGGAGAGGAGGAAAATACTGTGTAAATTTGAGCATTCCAGGCAATCCATCACAAAGCAGACCCTGAAATTGAAGAGAACTACTGGGAGATGTTTCCCATTTTGCCTCAAGTTCCAATATATTATCCAAGGGACTGGATGACTAATTTTATTGTGAAAATAAAAGCTGAAATGAGGCAGTGGAAAGATGGAAGGGAGGTAGTCAGACCTGGGTGTGGGATTTCCTCATTAAAACCTGAGTTCTTGTGCTGAGTAGAAGGTCAACAAACCCATTTTAATAGGCCCAGGAGGGAAAAACAATTACAACACCTTTACAACTTCTCAGTGCATGCTGCTCCTAGAGGAAAAATAGTTTGTTCTCTTGATTATCTGAGGCAACAACTTCTTGGTCAATGACAGACTTTCTAAATTAAAACTAAAGCTAAAAAATATCTCTGAACATGCTACTCTTTGGCATGAACTTCACCTGCCTTTGTGTATTAGGATCGTGTAAAAACAGGTGAGTTTTAAAAGATGAGACCCCCAAGTATTCTTCTCTATACCATAAACTATGCACATCCTACTCAATGTAACTTTATAGCAGAGCTTTGAACCAGGAATGAAAATTTAAAGCAAAAAATAACATTTTCTGCTTATGTGGCTTCATATTTCTGTTGACAAGAATTTCCAAGCAGTAAAATCTTCAAAAGATTCAACAACCACACTTTATTGTTGTTGTGACAACAACTAAAATCTGAGTGTCTCATCTCTGAAAAGCTTGAAATTTAATTTTTCTCCACTAAAGAATGAGAAAATGAAAGCCTTTTGTAAATGAGATGGAAGAAGATAGAAGAACTGAAGGCCAGAAACGTCCTTAGCAAAGTGCTATTATAAACAGAGTGTGTTTAAACATAGAAGGAAACCAGAAGGTGTGCTGCTTGCCTAGAGACAACATGGAAGTGCAATAAATATCTGTACTAACAGTTGTACAGGAGGAGCAGTGCCTGCAAAAGCAGCTGGTGTTTGTGGTAGCAGAGATTCCAGACAGCAATGCACAGGTAGTAAAGCTCTTGAGAGAGTTTTCTTTATTCTGTTACCTGCATCTATCAACTCCCTGCATAGCAGGACAGATCATTTTAGACATTTTAAGGTCACAGAGGATCTCTCTCTGGGTTGTTACCTGTCTGTGAATGGTTTCAGGGTGAGAAAATAATCCTTCGAAGCCCCAAAGTATGAAGCTAGAAAAAGATGAATTAAAATACTTGTAATTGATTATATACAAGCTGAAGAAAAGCTTCAGATGTAGTATATATAGAAAAATAAACCTTTCAGTTTGTGTTATAGTATTTTTAAGAAGTCCAACTGTGGGACACTTCCAGGTGCTTTTTATATTGCTCATGGCTGAGCATTTTAACTGCTTTTACAAAGAATGCTTTTGACACCCACAAAGCTAGTGCTTCTAATGAGCATAAAAAGCAAAAGAAAAATCCAACTAAATCCCAGCAAACTTCTCAGTTGTAAACTCAACCTGACAGCAATCTTGTTAAAAGGTTGGTAATTTCAGAGTTTCCTACCAAGACACAAAATAAATCAAATGAGTTGGGAATAGAAGCACTGATGGCATGGGCAAGCCCAGAGGTTTCTCAAGCACTTTAACAAATAATTTTGTACACACACAAATGCATTTCATCTGTGTGAGAATTTGAGCAAAGTAACTGAATGATGCTATAACTTTTTGAGAAGCAGTACTGTACAATCACCCTCATTTCTTACAGGTTGACATTCTGACAAATGGATTTCTTGAAAGAAAGGAGGAAAAAAAAAATCCAAATTATTTCTATTAGTCTTATGATGGTTCATTAATTCAAAGGAATGAAATTCCTTAATGTGAGAGCATCAATATATTCGACAGATCTTGCAAATTTAGCATGCTAACTCCTGTCTACTTTTGATTCACTATAAGCATTTAGTTAATTTTTTTTTTCTTGCACCAGCCTCATCCTGCAAAGATTTATGGCTCTTTAATTTTTACACTGTAATACAATCCAGGATCTCAGTGGGATCATTCATACCATTAAATGTAGAGAAAAGAAATACATCTTCTGCAGGAGTAGGGCCCAATTCTCAGACCAAGCTCCAAATTCAAGTAATAAGTCAATTTTTAAGTAGGGGGGTGGGAAAAAAAAAATGTTGTCAATTGCCTGGATCACTCATTCAGTTTTCAGAATGTATGCTGAGGAGGAAAGAGGGAAAATCCCTTCCCTTTCAGCAGAATATCCAGACAAACCCTTCAAGGGAAGATGTATTCTGGATAAAGATTGACAGGTTGTGAATCTGGGGTAAAATTAAGAATGAATATGTAAAAGAATGCCTGACTATTTTAAGGTAACTCGTGTTTTCACCTTAACATCTGAAATACAGACCTTGCCCTGTTCCTGTGTTTTTAGTTTTGTAGTTACAGACACATTCCTAATTGAGTGGAAGTGCTGAAAAAAATGTGAAAAGCATAGTAAAGCAGAGAAAAAAAAAAAAAAAAAAGGGACACTTAAAACTTTGAGGAACAACATCCTGATCCAGGATTAAAGAATATTGATTTCTAGGACTAAATTCTCTTCACTTGGCTTCAGTGATTTAGAAGTTGGGTGCCTGTGTGGGGTGCAATTAATTCAGACACCTAATTTTGGGCGTCCGTAGTCAATTTATAACCATTCAAGTTCTAATCAGGACATTTAAGGGGCCACAGAGTCATCTCCCCAGTGTGGGCACATGGAATGGAATCCACTCTGGAGTACTGAGGGAGCTGGCAGAGGAGCTCCCCAAGCCCCTCTCCATCATTTATCAACAATCTTGGCTACCCAGGTTGTTTGACTAATCTCTCATTCAACAGATCTGACTGCCCACCATCCCTCCTCCTTCTGACTTTGATAATAAATGAAATAAATAATAAATCAAAATCGACTTGGATAAGAGCCAGTAAACTACTTTTCCTCCCACTGATTACTGCTGCCTCACCTATTTTCTTTTCCCTACCTCCCTAGATGTACTGTCCATATCAGCACAGTCCCTGGGTGGCCATTTTTCCACCTTCTGTAAATCCTTATTCCCCCTGCCCTAAGGTTTTACAGTTTCCCGGGCACGTTGGGGTGGGTTTTTTTTGTGTCTCAAATCCCACAGCAGTGCTTCACATTAAATACTTAGAAACTAGGACTGAATATTGTCTGCAATCTCCAAGCCACAAAGCAATTACACTCTGAGGATCAGATGTCTCAAGAGTAGAAAAAAAAAATAATGATGGAAGCCAACGGCCGGAATGGGTTTTGCTGCTTAGACTTGGCAGCATGCTGAAGACAGAAGGGTGTAATCTGTTTTCTCTGTCTACAGGTAACTTTGTGATCAGATGAAGGGCAGAACAAGACCCATTGCAAACCCTTGGGTAACTGCACGACATAAAGCTCCACTTGGAGGAGCTAAGGCAGCACCCATTGCACATTCAATCAGGAAACCAGGTCTCACCCAACACGACCCATCAGGCTGAGCACGCTGCTTTTCACAGCTTGTGTCACTCTCTCAGCACTCAGGAGTTATATTTTTAGCCCCTGGCCTCTTTCCCAGGCCTGCTGTTTCTCTCCCAGTGGCACTGGTGTGGTCTTGTCCCCTGGGGGCACTCAGGTAAGCTGGTGGTGACCCCACAGAAGTGCTCTTGCACATTTTCACTTGCACGGATTGATCTACTCAGGAAATGCTGCCAAAACAAGAGCAGTGAAGGTGCAGCAGCTCTGAGCTGAATTCTGAGGAGCTCGGGCAAAGCTGCCCCTGTCATAGGTATCTCAGCAGTGGATTAAAGGTGGGTTGCTGTTAGTCAGGATGAAGATCTTCACCAGAATTTGACCAAACCCACTGAATTAAAGCTCCTCTGGTTATGAGTATCCTGGAACATCAAAACCGTTTAGTCTGTCAAAGTCTTGACAGTTTATTACCACCCATTGATTGATAAACTAACAGTTCCAGAAGTAACCAGCCACTGAAGTGGATAACCTGGAATATATTTAGTAAAGAAGTTACATCTGTCCTCTGTACATAATTTATGATCTTTGTTAGAGGAAAAATCCTTTTTCTACTGAACTCCCAAGAATTGTATCACTGATTCCTGCAGTGCAAGATCTCACCAGCTATTCCTTCTGTTCATTCCCAACTTTGAATTTCTGTTTCTCTGCACTGACTCAAGCATGCTTCAAATGAATATTTTTAACAAAAGCCACATTAACTGTAATAAAAATCACCTTTGTAACTCTTACATGCTAAAATGGTGCTGCCTAGGTGACGAGCAGTCACATAAATCACAATAGTTTGACCACTTTGGATTAACAAATTGCTGCCTTTTCCACTCTTAAATACCATTTACTTCATGGGTGATATTTAAGTCTTGGGAGAATCAGCCTCTCCCACATGGGACAACTGTGGTTCAAAATGCCTGGATCACTTGTTTTACTGATTCCCCATCTCTTAATTGGGGGCAATCACCATTTTATACCAGTTTTATTAAGCAATGTTTGCAAATGGGAAGTGTTTTGAACCTGGCAGTGCCAAGTGTAATTCCAGCCTGCTAGTAGCAGGTAACATAAAGGAAAGAAAGATCTTTATAAATCTTCATAAATGCTCTGCTTCTTATGTCAGTTTAGAGAAAATAATTTGATCAATATAAAAAAAAAACAACCTGAATTTGGGCTACCAATAGTTCTATTTAATAACTATATTTTTTGGGGGGATGACTTGCTCTAGGTGCCCCTGCTCTGGCAGGGTGGTTGGACTAGATGATCTTTCTAGGTCCCTTCCAACCCCAGTTCTAACTTTTTAGCCTCCTTTTCCAGTGCTGCCAGCCATGAAAACACAAAGTGGGTAGCAATATTGGATTAGGGGGCACCCAATGCTCCAAAGGCCTCCAGCCTTTGCCTGTTTTTGTAGGGGAACCTGTCAAAATGGCTCCATTCACAGCACTTCCATCCCTGTAACTTGCTGTGAAGAAAATAAAATAGAATGTTCCTAAAAACAAATTATTTAAACCAGAAAGCAGGCAAAAAAAGCCTGAAGTTGAGGATACTGCTTGTGACACCTGCTGAGATTCACTGGGCTTCTTCAAACAACCAAACCAAGAATCACACAAAAATCAAAATTAATTTTCCTGTTTTCTAGTACATTACTGAACCTAAAGAAGGCTTGGTTAATATGAATAAAAATAGAAAATTATTATAAATATTAAAAGTAGAAACTATTGGTAAATAACAAGCCATATTTAAGGGCAAACCAAATATTAGAGCTATTACACCTGAAATTTATGTTATTTATTGCAGCAAGAAAAAAATTTAACACATTTTAGTTCAAGTTTTCCTCATTTACTTAAAGCTTTTCTTCCCCATTTGTTAAAGAAATATAGTACAAGAATAAACAGGTGATACTGTAACTGAATGGGCATTTCCTGATCTTTCAAATTAGACATTTTCTAATACAGCAAAATAGAAGATATTAAAAAATTGAAAATAATTGAAATAAGAAAAATACTTGAAATAAGAAAATTGACAGGTTATTAGCTATGAAACCAGGAAACCCCCCCTTATTTTCCATAAGGGTTTAGTGGTGGGTTTTTTATGGTTCTGTGATCTAAATTATATAATCCATGCATTTAAATAACATCTGTATGATGATTGTATGTGAAGAAAGGTTTTTTTACATGTTTCAAAGAAAGAAATCTCACCAATTTTAATAGCAAGTGTCAGTTTTCAGGACAACAGTTAACACCCTTTTTATTTATATGAGTTTGAGATAGGTGCATAATTAAAGGATACTTTTAATTACAATTTAAGTACAAGGTGCAAACTAATCCATGCTCAACTTCTCAGTGTCAATACTCATTTTTCTATCACGTTTAAAATGCACAGGTTGGAGAAAGAGTGAAATGGATTTTAGTCCTGTTGCTAGATTGGAATGCTGATGCAGATGATAAACCCTAACAAATTTCAAAGCCAATCTTCAAAAAGAATCCATGAAAACCATGAAATCCACTTTTGGACACCCCCCCCCCCAAAAAAAATCCATTAGAGGAGGAATGAATAATAATGTCATTTTTCATATTTCTTGTGATAGCTCTGTGCTCAGGCACAAGACTCAGTAGAAAGAAGCATTCTGCCTTGAGCAGGGATGGAAAAGAGCAGAGGGAATTCACAAAGAATGAGCTCTGTTCATCTTTTCTCCCTCTATTCTTTCACTTTAGTGTCTCTCTCAAAAAAAAAAAAAAAGATATTCCAATATCCATGGCAAATCCAGCAAGTATTCCTTGTAAAAACAGTTCTGCCAAGAGAAAACACTGCCTCAACAATAGGAGGTGTGTTAGGGACACCTGAAAGCTAGCACACTGCAGAGGGTATTTTCTAAGATGAAACCAAAACCAATTGTGATGGCAAGTAAGAAAAAACTCACACTGCTTCCATACATGGGCAATACTCCACTACTGCACACTGAGTCCATAGGTTGGCTCAATCTTGGTGAAACTGAATGGGAAACTGAGCATAGACAAGATAAAAACCACATTTTAATTCAGTTTTGTGTCTCAAACAGTCACAACCAGCTCCCCTGGAGGGCTGGTTATTGAAATAATAATCAATAGACAACCCCCCCCCCCTCCAGATTTACTAAAGAAAACCTCATTTTACATGAAGAAAACCCAATTTTCTTCATTTTGCTTTGAAGACTTTTCACTTCCAGTTTCTATCCCAAACTTTCCCTGCTAAGGAAAGGATGACTCTATCTCCCTGAGAATTTCAGTGACTCTGCAGACTTGCTCATCCCTGAAAAACCCCATAAACCCCTCCAGTTCCACTTCACTCTTGCTTTAAGTGGACAACATCCAGTGCAGAAAATCCTGATTATTGCTACTGCCTGTGACAATTCCTGTTGCAGAACACACCTGCCTGCATTCCCAGCATCTTTGCAGATTAGTGGAACTAAATGCTTTGCAAATATGAGCAGGTTGCAAAGCTACTGCAAAATGAAGACCAGCACATAAAGCAAAATTTAATTGATATATAATGTAGTCGTGTGCACACTACTGTCTGCAAAGTGAATTGTGCAAAAATCTGAATTTATTCAGACTATACAAGGAGTTTTCCTGTGAAATTGCACTACATAAAGAACAAGAGGGTTAAGGAAGAGTCCACCTACCATGTAACATTCCAGGTGAGAAATGATTCCTCTTTAAACGTGTCCTCCTTGAGACTTTGCTCATATTGATACACATGTAAGTAAAAAAAAAGGCCTAGCAAAACAGGAGTATTAGCAATGATCCAGCTTTTTCTGTTCTGATTAGTAAAAGAAATAAAGAATCAGCCCTGGTTTTGTCCACTCTGCAACATGTGGGTCCTGCAAGCAAGAAAATGTCTTTTTTTTCCCCTGTAACAGGTTGGTGGGGAATGTGGGAAACTCAACGACCAAGGCTATAAAAGCAAGAATGCAAGAGGCTGAGTGGAGCAGAAATAGAAATGGTATCATTGTCACATACAGAGAACAACAACACTTGAACAGCAGGTTGGTTAAAAGGTCATAACCCATGATTTCCAAAGAAGGAGAGCAAAGGAGTTTTCAAATCCACCAGCAAATACAGTTCTGGGTTTTGGAGGAGAGAGGTCACTGTGGCTCCTAGTGTAGAACAGCAATCAGGAGAGTGGGATCTTGATCCCTGGACATCTGAGGCTTTTAAAGGTCTTTTAAATAAAATTGTAAGAGGTTTTTTTCTTTGTTCTTTGACTTGGGGAGAGTGGATTGTTTATGGGGAAGGAGGAGTTAACAGGGAGGGCAGCATGGGATGGAGGAATGCTGGGCAGCTCTTGAGAGCACTGAAGATAAGAGCAGGGCATTAGGGGAGAAAAACCAATTTAGTGGTGATCACCCTGGGGAGTGCAAGACCTGGGAATGCACCTTGACTGCAGAGGGGTTTAAAACACCTATTGCCAGGAGAGCAAAGAAAGAAGTTTCAGATGAGGGGGAAACAAAGTGAACTGTTGAGTTGGCTCTGGCTGAGGCAGTCGTTAAAAGGATGGAGTGAACACGGGAGAGGAGATGGGAAGGTGAGGAGCATAAACAAAATGAATTGGGTAGAGCAGCTGCAGCACAAACCAGGTCCTAAGGACCCACACAGAGGTATTTGGGATGATCCCAGCCCACCTTGGCCAACTCCTTGTGAAATCAAATCACCCTCAGTTGACCTGTGCTGACCAAAATCATCTGGCTGAAGCAGCCACCGAATGGACCCTGTGCTGAGATGTGTTAAGGCAGCTGGAACTGGTGTCTGCAGAGCTTCATCTGGAAAACCAAACTCCAATTGAGTCACATACTTTTAAAAGCAGCCACACGCTGTTAAAAGACCAGTAGTTAAACTGGTCTGGAGGGAGGCTGAGCCTAGTTATATAATATATAAGATTTAAAACTCTAGTGCTGGAGGATTCACTCACCCATTGCACATAATTGTGGGTCCTCTGAACCCTGCTAATCTAAAGCAGCTGGAATTTGAAAGGGTGAGCTGGCAGGGCTGGAAAGACTCTCCAGACAGGCAGATAGCCTATGGAAACTAATAAAAAAAGAAGGCAACTAAATACAATAATAAAGGAAATACAAGCAGCTATAATACTTGCTATCCAGGCCCTGAGGCCAAAGAAGCCAAGCCATTGGAAAGGAAGGAAAAGATGAACCCCCTGTGGTTCTGGGGATTGCCCAGAGGGTATTTTATTGTTATTGTTCCAGGAATGCTGGGTGAGTCATGAGGATGACATTTGAAACAGAACAACAATAGGGTTTAGAGGAAAAACATGAGGTGCTTGGGAGAAGATGCAGCCAAATGGAATAAGAAACCACCTTCATGGCTACATTGCAGATCTGTCTGTGGACTAGAAATGGAAGATTCCAAGAGTCTAACAAGTGCAGGTGGTCTCTAGCAACTCACTCAACTTTACTAGCAGCCAAGATTTAAGTCTATTTGCTCAGCCCTTTGGGACACTAAGGTATGATCAGGACACTTCCAGCACTTGTAATCTTGGTTACACAAGAGTGAACACCAGGGAAGCCCCAGAAACACTTGGAAGGAGTGAGTGGCACGAGAAGCTTGTACATATGTGCTCAAGATAAGTTAGAGTGGAAGGATTCACCCACTTACACTAAGATCTGAAACCACAGGAGCCACATGAAAGCCCCAGTGAGTCTGAGGAAGGATTGTGATCCACAGTCATTAACCCAGTGGATTCTGGAATATTACTTCAGTGACCTGCTTTACATATTTTACCAGTGTATAATTATTTTTTTTTTCTTATCTTTTTGGTTTGTTGTTGAGTCTGGGTTTTCCCTTTCCCCTAGAACAGAGTGCTGGTCTAAGTTTGTTTCTGCATTTCAAGGGAAACAAAACTACTTCATTTGAATTCCTCAAGAGTCTCAGAATGGTCCTGCAGCCTGCCAAGCACACAGCACCTGAGTGTGCACTCAATTGAGTGAAGAAAAAATGAAATATGGATGCTGCAGGAAATGTTTTGCTCAAAAACCTTACATTTTTGATAACTAAGGGAGCACATGTATCATTTATACACAGAAAAATACATGTTAGGCTAGGAAGGAGGAAGAGCTGAAGCATTCAGCACTGCTCATAGCTCCTGGGACTACTAAAGCAGTTTAGTATATGATTTAAATGAGGAACAAAACCACTGACAACATCTGAAATCCACTGACAGCTGCAGCACTACTCAGACTACTCTTCTGTGTGAAAGAGCAGCAACAGGCTAAGCTTTTATACAGTGAATTGTCTCCAACTCCTTTTTCCAAAGTACAAACATTGTGAAAAAATCCATTTTCTGGCTATTTTCTCAGTATAACTGTCATCAGCCTTGGATCACTTTTACCACTAGACACTGATAGCACCAGATGTGTTGTGCAGCAGTCAGTTATTGAAAAGAACAATCTGGTTTTTTTTTTGCAAAGCAATTGGTGGTGCAGTTACCTGGATGGCTGTTTGACAGGAGCCACTTGCACCCATCCCTGGTTTCTGCCTCCTCACAGCTATTCCCATGGACTCACAATCCAAACCTCAGTTCAGGGGGAAAAATTAGACAGGGATATTTAAATAATTGTGATGATGGTGTAACTGCTCAGCTTAAAATCAATAGCAGCACCTGTATTTTGGCATTTGGCATTACTAAGTGCTTTAAAAATAGCACAGGACAAAAACCTGCTTAAAAGAAACAGGTTAGGAGCAATATTGGAATGAATGCTGAACTGCAATTGCTGGCACACTTTTGATTTTTCCTTAAAGGTGACACTATTTCTCAAAGCCTCTAGAAATTGCTGGCTCACAGAAGGGGCCAGGACAGCAGGAATGACCCTGTGAAACAAGATTCTGACACATAACTGGCCAAAAAGCTGCTCCTTCACTTATTTAGGAGTCCACAACAGGCAGATTTAGGTTAAGTTTTAATGAGCATTGTTTCCCTTTCTGCCACTTTCTCTGATAAGCTGAAGGACGATGGGAAAAAATCACAGAGTTCATCCCTCACTCTCCACATTATACACAGATATATACAAAATATTTCAACAGCTGATCTAGGATCAGGTATAAAATGGTTGGTTGGTGTTTTTTTTTCATCCCTTTAAATGGGAGTATTAATGTAATTTTAATAGTGGTATAATCACTACAGTTTAATGCTGTCTTGGTAATGAATGAAAAGAGATGACAGCAAAGGCTGCATCATCATTTCTAGGGACACCTTCAAGGTTCAAAATGTACATACATTCAGCTCATTCTAATCTCTAAGGCAGCACTTGCAAGAGTGGAGTTTGTACTAGAAAAGAAAGGGACATCATTTTTTTTATCCAAAGACATGAAAATCAAATTATTCTGGAAGATTATAGCAACAAATAGCCTAAATAATCTGTCTGTTCCATACATTTTCTGGAAGACCACCACACAGAAGTTTTCAGGTTGAACAAAATACCACTTGAACACAGTGGAGAAGAAAGAGTGGTTTAAATGCACTGAATGCCCGTTAAGACATATGTTAAGAACACCTTAATTAAAAACTGAATTGTTTTAAATATCTATGATATATATTTTATAGTTTTTCATTAATTTTCTCTATTGACTATTGTGAATTTTATTATCCAATTACATTTAATTTCCTTCTACAGTGCTTTGTATATGTTCATGAGTAATTCACATCATTTTTCTTGTGGTGGTCATAGGCTGAACTGGGTGCTGGCTCCACTTCAGGACCAGTATCTCACCTGATTCCAACTCTGACACTGCTCAAAAGGCACCATTTTAACTATTTAATCACTGTAAACTATGAATGTAATGGCAGCTTAGCTCCAAACACCTCCATTCACAAAGTAGAAAACAGCTGAGGAACCTAAGATACTTCCACCCTGAGCCATCACACTGTGCACACAGTGCAGCCTTTCATGCCAAATAATAATAAAGATTTTCACTAGACTCCTGCTTTAATAGGACCACAAGTCCTACATCAGCAGCAAAAGTATAAAGTCCAGTGTAACATTATGGCCAAATCCATAATTTCACCTTAGAATTTCATATACTGCACCACTTGAGCTTTACCCTTGCAGTCTATAAAGTAATAATGGTAATTTCCATGGAATTGCAGCCTTGCAAAGCTCTGCTACACACACACCTCTCTGCACTGGAAGGCAAGATTTACAGTGCAATATAGAGGAGCTGGAACACTTTAAAACTGGGTGTGGATTTCTGAAGTAACAAAACACTTAATAGTTACTGGTAACAGATGGGTGATGAAAATGAGTCATGATAATACCATTTTTCTGCAAAGGTGTGAGCAAAACAGATGTTAAGCTTCTTTTTCCTGATGCTCAGACAGAATATTTGTTTCCCATATCTTTAATTTACATCAGACATTTTCCCATTACAAATTCCATTTGCTCCTCTCTCTTCACAACTCCCTTACTAAGCAGGTTGGGTTTCTTATGGGCTTGCAGGTCCCCCCCCACACACACACAGGCTGCCCAGCACAGGAACAACAACCCACAGTAGTAACCCAAACAGCTTTTGTGTCTCTTCCTCTTCTTGCAGGAAGAAAATAGGATTTAATATAAAAAAGAAAATAGGATTTAATAGAAAAAAGAAAAGAACCATCCTGGTCTGCCTGGGAGCCAAGGCTCAACACCTAGTGGTGCCACAAGAGGACTCAGCATCTCCCTCCCCTTCTCTTGCAGATGATTTATCTCATAAAAAAGAGGTCTGCTTTGCTTATTCTGTAATATACTTGGCATATTAATACCCACAAACCACATTTAGATCAGCAATCAAAGCAAACAATTGAAAAACTAACAAATGTTAGGCCCAAACTGCCACCCTCTCCTCGAGGCCAGAGGGATTTGTTCCTTTAAGGATCATTGTTTTGCCTCGGGAAGCAAAGCCCCTGAAATCTGTATTTTGTATTCTGCATGTCTGCTGTGAAGCAACAGTAACTTGCTATGAAGGACATCTTGAAATATTCTGCCTTTGTGAATATGAATGTAGGAATCTGCAGAAACTGTGAATGAACATTTACAACAAACTGTGAGCCTCCTACTGCTGCACTCAAATACAAAACAGGAGGCGAGAGAGAGAAGGGAAAAAAAAAAAAGATGAATTTGTTTTCCTAGCAAACAGCTGCCTTCTTTAACAGAAGAAACTAAAAAGAAAACAGCGTGTGAAGAGGCCAAAAGCTGCATTAATGACAGTATTTTTAGATGCTACAAGCACAATTTTGATAAACACTCTAAACTGTGAAAAAACTCTCCTGTCGATGCAATTAAGTCTTTTTTTTTTTTCTTGGTGTGGCATCATCAATGCATGTGCCTGCTGAGAATTTATTGTGAGCTGTGCTGTGCAGTTACCCTTTGATTAATGATTCAAGGCAATCAAGGGACCACACAAACTCCTGGGGGGTGCCACAGTCAGCAGCACAATGTCATCATTTAATTTTTTTTCTCTTGACCTACATCACAGAGAATGAAGACACAGGCACTATTAAGGGCCACAGAAAAAGCAACTCCCACGGAGTTAAAAATAATAGGTACACAGCTTTGGAGCGAAATTCCTGGGTATTTGGAAGCATGTTGCTCATTTATTTAGATTAACAGGGGTATTAGAAAGGTGTTGGACTAATTCTTATGATAGTTTGAATGGCTGAGCTCCTGTGAGATTTCCATACCAGAATAAATATTGCCTCTAGCTGAAAAAAAAAAATAAATAAAGCATCTTGTTTCTTAGCTGGTTAGTATTTCTGTTTATCCAGCATATGGCATTAGAGCTGGTATTTTATCAGGAGAGACCTAAAAGCCAGCCTGAAATCAGCTTTTTGCCAGGGGCACTCACAGCTAGTGACATCAGCCTGTCAGTTGGATTGCTTTTCTTCACTGACATGAAGTTCTCCACTTCACACCCATGGGCAGGGATCAGATTATCTCATGAAGTGTTCAGAGCCCAGCAAGGTAACAGAGCAGATTTGACTTTGGAGCCTTCAGCACTTAGAAAACACTAGGAAATTCAAAGTAGCACCTCCCTCAAATCACTGTTTGGGTAGCAAAGCTGTCCTCTGCTTCCTGAACTGGCTCTCTGTACAATATTTACTCTTGCCCAAGGTCTGAGCTGCTGTCTCCAAGTACATCATCATTTCAGCTAAGGTTAACTGAGAGGCCAATGTCAGTAGTGTTGCCAACAGTATTTTCTCTCTGACATGATCAAGTTTTCTACGCTGAGGGTGAAGCTCGTTTGCACTAGAGACATCATTTTTCCCCAGGGCTAAGTGTTGGGAATATATTTCCTGAATAACCAAAGGGCATCTGTGTGCAAAAGTTATTTTCGGCCTTGACTTCATTTATATACTCAAAGCATCCCCACTATTCTCATTTTTCCTATAGGGAATAGATGCAAGAATAGACATGATGGATGTTAGTCACATTACTTTCCCTGCTTCAGAAGGCTGCTCAGACACTACAAGATGAAAATCCACATGATATGAAATGGAACAAAAGAATAGAAATGTTTAGATATATGAGACTTCAGATAAGGAATAATTCTGGCTGTAGCAGGAGATGTCAGTTTAAGCAGCTTCACTGGGACACAGGAACACGTATCAGTGGAAGGGAAATATTTTTACTAAGTAGAAGCACTATAAAAGTTTTGCCTTTTTTAATAAAAAAAGAGGTGATCATTAAAATCACCATGATGTTGCTTATGAAATGGAATCCTCAGGGCCATATATACTGAAAACTCACTTCAGATCTGCAGACTATCACCCATTAAACATTTCCTCTGAGTATGATTGTAAAACTGATCCAGAACAAAACAGCACATTCTGTGCTTAGGAAGCCCTCAAGGAACAGCCTAGCCCAGCATAAAAAAATTCAAGCAGTAGCACTGCAACTCCATCAAATGTCTAGTACATTTGAAATTGACCCAAACTTGTAAAGACATCAATTATTTGGGGCATTCCCCAAGAACTTGTATTTTTATCTTTCAATGCAGAAGTTAATTTTTATTTTCATCCATCTCTTCATGTAAATAAGTGATCTAATCTCCCTTAAAATAGTAATATTTTAAACTCTCAAAACCTGGATTTCAAAATCCCTCAGGTGTCTGGAACTGTGCTTCCATACTTAAACAGAACTGGCCCAAGACTGAGAGAGTTGAGGATTAATGATAATTTATTTGCAGACAGACTGTATACCAAGAATTT
>JANHGL010007034.1:26900-42990 GCA_024611195.1 Ceyx melanurus
AAATCAGAAACCTACAAAATGGAATCATCTTTTAAAACAACTCATGAAAACAGCAGCTTCACTGATCAGTTGTACTAGCTGAAAGTTACCTGTTGCCATAAATATGAGAAAACAGATGAAGGCTTCCAAGTTCCCAACATATTTGCTCACTACATAAAAATTCAGCTCCTATTTCATCTGCTTGATTCTTATTGATGGGTTTATTTATTCACATGTTGAAGTATATGTGTCAATTTTCTTCCTTAAGAGCTATACCCGTGAACAGTGGGATATTGACTACAAGGGAACATTTTATTGTTTTATCTGACCTCTCAGTTTTCTTTATTATTAGAGCTGTCTAGAACTGAAAAAAAAAAGACTATATATGTAATAAATTATTTAAGAAATGACTATTAAACTTGTCCAAACATAAAGCAATCTTAGGCATGGACATGCTAATATTAATTTTGATTCCCACATATATAGAACTCCCTCCTAAATCACTGTTCTGAAGTGTATTTTTCATCTTGAACACCCAGCTAGCAACAAACTAATTCCCATCACTGCAACAGAATACAGATAGTGCAGAATACAGATATTTTCTTGACCCCACATCACACTCCCAAGACCTAGGAATGAAATCCAGGCTCAAGTCTCATCAGCAGTCCCTGGGCTGTGCCAGCTCAAGGGTTATCACACAGCAGTGTCCCAGGGTCAGTGTCCTGGCAGCTGGAGCCTCACCACTGCAGAAAACAGCCCTTGTCTGTCCAGGGATAACATCTAGAACAGGCTCAGCAAAGAAGAGAGGAAGGACTAATCATCTCTGCCCCAGAGAGCACATCCTCTGACAGTTTGATGCTGCACTGAAATTCCTGAGTGTGGCTTCTCAGCCCATGGCAAACCCCTGGCTGACTTGGCCATAAAACTATGAAACTCTACATTGGCTGTTGTCTCAGCTCATCCAATTAACACTGCTAAAAAGCTGCAGAAAAAGGTAGGGTGGGAGGGAGAAAAGTAAGCAAGTGTTTGCATTTTTTTGTTCTTTAATTCCCCTAGTGTTTCAGGTTTCCAAATGTTGAATTGACTGCTCCAGAGAAAATATACAGAGCAGATTCTGAGAAGCAGTTCAGTATATCTTTTAATAAGGTCTTTTTTAATGTGTGGTTTTTTCTTATGATGCTTGGATCAATCCGTTATCTAGCAAAATCATAGAAAAAAATGCCTTAATGCACTAAGGAGCACGCTTTTATTACAATATTTGGGTGTTTTGCTATAAAGAATTGTAATTGCTTGCAAAAAAGTTATTTCAAGTGAACATATTAGTATAATTTTTTTAAATGGCATATACTAATGCATTCTTCAAGCACCTTTGCTGGTTGCTCTCTTTCTGTCCTTTCTTTCTTTGTTCAGGAGGTTCTTGAATCACAGCTTTTTTTTTTGCCTGAGTTTCACCCACTCTTTATGTGGAATGAAGCACATCTCTGTGGCATCTTCTCTCCTCCCAACCAGAGGCTCCAAACAGAAGCAGCAGCCCACAGATCAGCTCCTGATTGCTCATGTGAGCAAATCTCCCACCCCAGGGGATGTGGGCGACCACTTGGGTGGCATTGGCACAGCTCAGGCACTGGCTGGGTACCACGGGGCAGTGGGGATGCTCTGCATCCTCTCAGGACTGGCCTGATGCATCTGGACAATACAAGCAGCACCACATGACTGTTTATAAATCTATGGATTATTTAGAGGATGAACTTTCACTGCTACCTCTCTCCTCATTCTCCAGAGCCACAGACACTCCAGGACAGTGAGGAACCTCCTTCCCTTTGCGTGTTGTTCCAAAAGGACCCAACAGAGGTGGATGAAGATTTTACTACCATGCCCAGCACCTCTGGCTAAATATGAAGTGCTAGGAGATGCCTCTTTTCCTCTGCTCCCTATTTCTCCCCTCTCTGAGGGCCTGGATTCGACCTGCAAGACCATCTCCTTCACAAGGCAGCATCTCTGAACTTGTGACAAATGAGGTAACTCAGGAATATTCTCAAGAGCCCAATGCTGCTACAGGTTTACCACATGGCAGAGCAGCTGATAAGACCATGTGTTCTGCCTACGTCTTCCCAGCACCTGAGACAAGAATGGCTTTTTCTATTTTTGCTCCTTTTTTCTAGTACATTTTGTCTTAAGGAAAAAGCTTTTAAAGCAGCAGTCCATCTCAACTTCTTCCCCTCCATCCCTTCGCTTGTACCTAAGAGGATGGTCATTAGTTCTAAACATACTAAAAGGCAGCCAGGAAGGAATTTTGCTTATAAATAAAGCCCCAAAGAAACCCCAAAACTAAATAAAACCCCAAACCACAACCAACAATCAAGCAATCTAAACCAAACCAGAACAAAACAACACCAATCCAGACGCTTTCTATTTAAAAAAGGGATTTTTAAAGAGCAAAACCAAAATGAACAAATGCTGCAAAAAATGGAAGGCTCTGGTTAATGTTCCTGTTGCTTGTCTTTACCTGATCTCCTCTCCCCCACTCACCCTGCCCAAATCAAGTTTTGCTGACATGAAAAACACATCCCACAGTACCCCTTGGCATCTGCATTGGTCTGTGGCCTAGGATCTGTAGGGCAGAGCAGCTGGTGCTAGGAACTTTTTCAGTAGAAAAGAGCAAAAAAATCAAAACAAATCTGCTTTCCTTTCCAAAAAATATAGAGGAGAAGGAAAAAAAAAAAAACCAGCCATGGAGCTAAGCAAGTTTCTGACCAGTCCTTGGATGGAGCCCATGGAAATCACTTGTTTCCAGGTTTGCCATCCCTGCTGGGGAATTGTTCTTCCAGAAAGGTTCTCTCAAAGCTTTCATGTTGTTCTGATGGAAGCCCAAGGAGGGAACAAACCCAAGTTGTCTCTAGAGGGAGACCTGGTTAATGCACCTTCAATCTGCACTCCACATTTATGACCAACCTACAGGGATAAACAAGTGATCAGCCCAAACCACTTAGCTAAAATTAACACTGCAAATCACTCCATGTGCTAAATTTGCAAATAACAAGTGTTTGAAAGTCAGAGTATTCAATAAGGAAAATCATCTATAAAATCTTAATTCGGTCTTTTCTGTACAGGCAAAATGTATCAGTCATTAATTGCACTTTAATTTCCAGATATGAGAGTAGCTGCTTAATTATCAAGTGCTTGTCCATTTCAGATCTAAGATGAGTCACACTCAGCTCTGGATCATCAAAGACCTGCCAGAGTACATACAAATTGAAATTCCTCAGTAGTGCATGACTTCTGTTTCATTTCAGCATATTTCCTTTGGGGTTAGGAAAAAAAAAAAAAAGGAGATAAAAATCACTAAGCAAACCATTCTGAGGTAGTCACTCAGCACTAGTAGTTTACAACTAGCAGAGTTGTAAACCACTCAAAATAGAGTTTTCCAATGCAATAAGAAAGCAAAGCAAACGAGGCAAACGAAACAAAAATCTCTACTTGATTTCTTACAAGGAAAATATTATTTACATGAGAGAAGCCATCCTGACTGCTTCAAAAAAGAAATTGAAATTTGACCCATTAAATTTAATAAATTAAAATTCTGTTTTCATTTAAATGACCTTTTTTTGAGTGACCCAATGCCTTCAGATTGCACCTGAACCACTTGTCACTGCAGTGAGTGCTCTTTGAGATCTAATTGGTCTTTGGGTGGCCTCAGCTCTGTTTGAAATACAGAAGCACCTTCCTGATGGAGTTAGAAACCTCAACCAGTCCTGTTTTCAGAAGGGATATTTTAAGCTTGTGCAGCTCAAATGGATCTTTGTACCTCTGTAGGAAGAGAGATGGGCAGGCGTTGCTAGCTTTGCATTTCTTCTAGAGCTGAGCTGTGCTGCCTGATCACAAAGCCAGGGAAAAAAAAAGCATTAAATTCACTTTACTGTGTATAATGAGTGGTTTATTCATCCAGTTATGGAAAACATTTTGAAACAGTTAAGATTAAACACTGCAGGAAGCAGCTGAGGTGGATTATTTATCAATATGATCTGAACAAGTATTTGGCCCCCTCACACTGAAAATAATTTCCCCTGTGCAGTGCTTTACCAGGCACTAATTGGTAGCACTGTAGGTAATCTTACAATATATTTTCCTTTCCCTTCAAAAGTCAGAGTGAAGAATAATGTTCTTAGGCTGATATTTTTATCCCCTTTTTTTTTTTTTTTATTCCTCAGAGAAAGATTACAGGAATAACTGCTAAAAATTGAAAGGTGGCACACGAGGTCCTCAGTGACTACTGAGATTAGATTTAGTTGATGTTTAAAACACAACTGATTTTCACATCAACAGAGGAGTTCATCTCTTTTGCAAGCATGGTAGAAAATCCGTTTTAGCATTTAAGTGAATGTGGCTTGAATTTGATTTTCCAAACAGTTTAATATTGCAGTAACTTCAGGCACATTATTCTGGAATTTAATGGCATTTGCCTGTCAGATTAGCAGTGAATACTCATGCATTTCAAGTGGGATTCAGAACCAGCAAGTAAAACTCCTTTGCAACACAGTTATCTTCTGAAAACATCCTTTTGCAGATCCAAACGTGCTGCTGTCTAAAGGTGATGGACAACACCACATTAAGTGTCAAAACTGACCATTTTCCTAATGTGAAAAAAGCAAATTTTAGACTTCTCAAGTCCAAAGAGAACATTCACCAAGGGATGAGATGCTCCACAGGTTACAACAGTAAAACTCCCCTGCAGCTTGCTGAGCAAACTAACAAAACATATAGATGACATAAGGAACCCATCATTTTTTCCCCTTTTTAATGCATTTTTCTTCCCTGTCAAGAGCATCTTCCATCTATAACCCAGTGAGGAACCTTAATTTCCTACAGCACTCCATAATTTTTGTTCACTTTTTGTTCAGCCAACACCACAAATGTGTGTGCTGATGTTCATGCTGCTTGACAAATCTTCCACACTGCCTCAAGGGAGAGCTGTGGGCAAGATCTGAGGCAGTAACCAATACACCAGGTTAGCCCCTTGGGCTTTTTAGGTTTTATCTTATTTAAAAAAGATGAAGCAGAAGAGGAATATTCAACCTGATAACATATTCTCCATTAAATTGCCCTGTATTTTAGCACCTTGTTCCTTTCCTATGCAAAGAACTGTCTGTGCTTTCAGAGCACTTAAATAAATGTAGATTGGGAACACTAACCAGAAAGAAAACAACCAGGTTATTACGTCATAATTAGAATTATGATTCTAATATTCACTTCAGCTCAAAATGCTTTCAGTTGTTCATGACATTACAGCCAGTTATAAAAACCTGCCACCTGAGAGTAGAATGCTGGCTTTACCTGAGGAATATTGGTATGACTAACCAACCATGTGCCTCAATTCAAGTTTCAGAATCAAGCCAATAGTTGGTAATTTATTCTGGTTTACAGATTCTCATATTGCAAAACACCACTGCCATTTTTTTTCTCTTCACTCTTCAGAAGATACAAATTCAAGCTGAAGAAAAAAAGAAAAGAAAAAGCAACCCACTGGTGGATTTATGATTTTGTTATTTTGTCAGGCTGCTAATTCAAGCTCCCTCCCTCCCCTTTTATTTTTATATGACTACATAAGAAATTTCTGTCAGAATAATCAGTCAAAGAAACATTAACTACTATACTCGATGGAACAGCCAGTAAATAATCATGCTGGAACCAGTTTATCCCCAAGAAATTGAAGGGTATAGACTAAAACTCTTACATAAAAGACTTTCTTTTGCCTGAAACCAAGTGAAGAGACCTCCAACTCAGAAGATAGATGTCCCTCTCTTCATCTGTTCTGCCTCTGAATACCCAGACCTATTAAAAGTGATGTTAAAATGCTGGAAAGAACACACATTACAGATTAAGATACCTCAATCCCCCACTTTCCAATTAAAAAAATCTATTCTGAACGCACAAAAATGGGTATGTTACCTGAAATTCTCTGAAAACTAAATATAGTTTTGTTTCTATTTAATCACTCAGGTTGGAAGGAACCTATATAATGAAGTGGAACCTGAATGGAGGCTCAACTCTGAGATAACACCAGGTTCCTCAGAGCAGGATGATAAAACTATTTCAAACCAGAAACAATTTGCAAATGGGTTTTAGTTTCCACTAAGTCAATTGATAACTAAGGTCCACATGTCTTAAATAATAAGTATTTTTCCCACTTGCAAATGACATAATCGAATTCTTCACACACAGCAAGGCTCAGTTTGGGAAAGGTTTGACAGCTGCCAAGTTTTGTTCTAAGAGTCAAGGCTTTGAGGTTTTATTTTAATGTTTCAAACTTACACTAAACCACAGCACAGAAGCTGAAAAGAATAATGTTAAAATGAGATATTGCTCAAGCAAGTAGGCTCAGATGAGAAATCAAATAAAATAATGAAGGTAACCAGAATTCAGTGCTGCAAAATAATATTATGAACAACTATGAATGCCAGAAGCACTTTTGAGAGTGCAAATATAGTTTTGAGCAAAAATGTTAGCAAAGGAGTGTGATGGGAGGAAAAAAGCCAATTCCAAACAGAGAAGTCATGTCACACATTACTTCAAAACCAGACCATTTTTGGCCTGAGAATTTACAAAGAAATGGGGCCACTTTTTTTTTCCCCACAGCTGAGTAATACTCTGATCAACCATGTGCTTTGTAAACACCTGCCTGAATGTCAGGTCAGATGAATCAGTCACATCTGAGGTTTTTTTCTTCAAATACAATTATCTTTTTCTTCTCTAGACAATGAGAAGCCTCCTTAAAGGTGACTCACATATGTGTCTTTAGTTGAGTTTGTGATGTGAAACTTTAGTTGAGTTTGTGAACGACTTACTTCTCTTATTTAGATGGGTGAGAAAAGAATTCCATGCATAAAAAGACACAAAAATCAGAGGAGTTGCATTTGTGCTTTGCTGGGCACCACTACATTCAGCAATTCTTTCCTGCTAGGCTTTGTAATTATTATTACTACTTATTATTACTTATAAAGTGCTATAAGAATAATTGTAGGTCCATAATAATACAAAATACTATAAAGGTGTTTACCCTCTCAAGTGAAACTTTTCACTATGAAGCAAATCTGAGAGATCCTCAGCTCCCAGCCATACTTTGATTTTTTTTAGTCTCACAGTGACCTTCCCCAGCCAACAATCCATTCTTAGGACCCTTTCTCTAATTAAATGTATTTCAACAATTCATCTTATTTGCACCTCACGAATTTCCATCCATATATGTGATTTTCCTAGCTGAACAAGCCAATAAAAGGGCCCTAAGCATTACAGCAGCATGCCAGATAATTATCTGACCAAGATCTCAGCCTCTACCAACCCTCAGCTGATAGTTACAAGTGGAACCCTCTCATCCTACTTGGAAAAAAAAAATAACATCTTTTTAAAACAAAGCATTTTCAAAATAAACTAACATTTTTAATACAAAATTTCTTTCAAACATAAGGGTTTGTTGATTTGAGGTAGCCTCAAAGTCAACAAATACCTGAATTTTTCTCAAAATCTGAAAACTTGAAGAAAATGAGTCCAAACCTGAAAGTCAAAAGTGCTAAAAACTTTGTAGGGTATATGGTATTAACTCAACAATAAAACATAAGCCAGTAGGCAGCTTGGTTGTTGGTTTAATTTATGTAGAAATATGAAGTAAAAGTGTTAATTTTGGTTGATGATTTATTTACCTGTACAAATTCACTAATGCTAGGTGGAAGCACAGAAGTTAATTAATGAGAGATTCAGCCTCAAACATCCTCTTCTTGAAAAATGTACAAAATATATCAGTGAATTTAATACTGTAATTTCAGCATCTCCTTAGTTTTAAAAAACAAACCACTGAAAATGGAAAAAATCTTAAGAAATGTTTTTTTCAGGAGGGTTTAATCTTTTTTTCCTTTGTTATTTTTCAATTTTATCTTGGTTTTATGTGGGTTTATCAGCACTCACTGATAATACAAGTCAGCAAACATTACCTTTTCAGATTTCATCTGGCAAAAAAACTAAGCTGCCATCTTATTCATACGAATAAAATTTCAGCATGTCTAGTATGTCAGATTAATCATAAAAAAAATCTATTATTTTGTGTTGTGTTCACCTATGACAAAAACCTTAAGACTGGTGGCGCAAATAGCAAATTAGCAGACAAAACATTAAAAAAATAAAGGCTTTTGAAAGAAGAAAACAGTTAAAAAAAAAAGGAATACAACTGTGTTTAATGCAATTAGGGGCACAGTAGGTTAAAATACCAGCTTGCAGTGATCCTGAAGAAAAGAGATGCTCCCAGGTGGTGTTTTTCTGTACAGCTTGATGCCTTAGCCTAACAAAGAGCCCTCAATTGTGCTTCTCCACATCCACCAAACACCCATGGACTCAGGAAGGATTTTCAGATTATTATTGTCATCTCCCTTTACATATTGTTGCAACTGCCACTTTTTAAATTATCAAACACCCTGGAAGGAAGACTGACAAAGCCTGAGA
This sequence comes from Ceyx melanurus, assembly GCA_024611195.1. Classification (NCBI taxonomy): domain Eukaryota; kingdom Metazoa; phylum Chordata; class Aves; order Coraciiformes; family Alcedinidae; genus Ceyx; species Ceyx melanurus. The sequence goes on from JANHGL010007034.1 coordinate 35,367, forward strand.
CTGGGAAAGCACTAAGGTGAGCCTCCCAAGCAAGCAATTTCTCCCTAAGCTTGCACTCACTCCTCTGCCTGGCAATTTACTGATCAGCTACACATAATGAAGCCAGCACCCAGGGGAATTATGGCATTACCCTTTAAAAATAAGATAAATATTAACAAGTGTTTTATTTCCTCCCCATTAAAAACCTGTAGGTTGTGATAACTCCAATTAGAATAATAGTCCGTTCAGATATTAACTCCCTCCTTGGCTCTACAAGCAGGTTTTTGAGGATTTCAAGTTATTTTTCCACCAAGACACCAGGTTTTTCAGATGTAAACTTACATCTGCTCCCTGAGCCCCCCCCAAAAGTGCTGTAATAAACCTTGTCTACAAGAGGGCTGATGTGAATTTAGAGCTTTCCAGCTACTTCAGGGCACCCAAATTATGAGCATGCAGTAAATACAGACTCCCCAGACTTCTCTACACCAATTAAAATTAATTAAAATAAGATTTTAAAAAAATAATTACAGATCATTAATACTTGTAAAGTCTGAGGTAAAAAAAATTTACATCAAAAGGGAAATATGGCAAAGCATCTGCAACTAAAATTTCAATATACGAGATATTGTAACAAGTATTTGAGTTCACTCTGGTTATTCTAGTAATCCACATTTTCACCTTTACACTCTGAATAGAAAATCTGCTTTACACTGATCACTGGAATGAAAAAATGAAATATTTTAAACCTGAAATTGTATCAAATTAATATTCAGTAGCTGATATTCTTCTATAACTTGATTTTTTTCTGTATGTCTAGGTCTGAGTGCAGATGACACCAAGTAGAGGAAAGCCATGAAAACGTGGAGAAACACCTCTCAGCTTGGACAGTCATCACTTTACAGAGCACTACTGAGCTCATACACCCCAAAAAAACAAATTATGAAGAGGAAAAAACACCACAACTGCTTCAAGGAAAAGGGATAAATTTGGATTGCTTGCTTTTCCAGAGGCCAGGGTGTGCAGAGGGCGAGCAGAAGAGAGCAACCACTAAACCTCCCTTTGAAATCCACCCAAAACATCTGTCCTTTGATGACAAAGGACATTTCCTTGCTGAAGGAGGGTGAAACAGCTCTGGGAAATGCAGCTCTTTCAAGAGCACTTGTCTGCTATCTAGGAAAAAAAATCTCTTCTGAAAGCAAACTGGCCGCCCTCTTGATGCCTTTAGATGAAAACACTCACTTTCAAAATAGACCAGTTTACCTTAGTGTGCTACTAATAATTCCCTGGTGACCTCAGTGGCTGCTTTTCTCTCTCTGCCTTGGGCTTTATGGACCACAAAGATGCTAGCTGGCAATTAAAGAAAGAAAAGGATGCTGCCACTGCCCATTAACTTCCTGGTAAATGCATCTTGGCTTTGTCCAGTCTTGGAAAATGCCTTCAAGTTTTATATTTGTATGGATGAAATTAATGACACATCGGGGTAAAAGATACCACGCCTCATTGATAAATTATGCTGCTTCTTTCTCATTATAGCAAATGAAAATTGCATATCCAAACTTAAAGGCCTGAGAATACAGTAGTGGAAAAAAAAATAAATCTTAATTTTTCTCAGATATATATATATAAAAAAAAAACTATTTATCTTTTTAGAAAAAGAATTACAGAAACAATTAGTTTTTTGAAGGCATTAGAGACAGTAACAACACATTAAAATCAGCATAACACTAGTCTCCAGAATTGCTCTATCCCCAGGTGTTGAAAAGTTAGGAATGTTAAGAAACTTATCTTACTCAAAAATGCCTTCCTCTCCTAAAAATAAAAAGATGAAATCTTCATTCATAATAAATTCCACAAGCCACAGGAATGATACAACATTAAAGACAAGAACTCGTTAAAACAGAAAAAATATTCCAAAGTGTAATTTAGAAAAAAGTAAATAATCAAAATGAGCTGTAATTAAAAAAATAAAAATATGACCACCAAGTTTAAAAATAATGTGGGAATGAGCTATGTAATTCAAATTGTATATATATAAAAAAGAAATTCCTACTGTCTAGCAGTTACACTTCCTCTGGAATTTATGGCTTAGCCTCACTCTCACAGTAATGAATATTGATGAATTTTTTACTGAAATGAAAGCTTATGAGTCTCTTAATTTTATTGGAAGATATATTGATCTTCCACTCAAGCAAAGTTATTGCTGATTCTTAATGATTTCTTTTTTTTTAGCAGTACAATGTTATTACTTTCTAAGCGTTCAGGATTTGTCATTTTGGCTCTGATTTCCAGTACCTGGTAATGGTTCTGTTTCTAATTCCTGGAACAGGTAATCACCAAAAAAACCCAAAGCAAGGTTGGTCGCTTGCTAAATATATCCATTTATTTCTGTATGTGGGATTCATCTCTGCAGACTTTATGAAGCTTATCAAGTTATTAAAGATGGAAACATAACTGCTTTTTCTCCACGATAAAGGCAAAACTCCTTTCTGATGTCAATATGTAATTCTTACACCACCTAGAAGGACTAGCTCGGCTAGTAGCATATTTAAATCTGTATATTTGGAATAAATAATTTAAAAAATATTCATCTGAGGCTTTAATTTTGTAGGAATGACTATAAACTGGAGAAATCCCACCATTAAAGAACTCTGACGATGACTCCACTCATTGTGGAGCTGTATTAATTTTCCCAGCTATTATTACAAAATAATAATGGGTGACCTTTGGATGTCCCTTCCAACCCAAGGCATTCTATGATTCTAATGTTTGCTGCTTGCATGAAATCAAGGGATGGGTGGTCAAGGTAAAGTCTGGCAGGGTGATTAAAAGGAAAAACCACCCAAAAGCAGCCAGATGTTCAGCTGAATGAAGTGTGCCAGAAACAACAGTAATTTGGGATGAGAACAAAGTAGGAAAAGTTGCTGTGTGATTTACGACCACTAAAAAGGGAGTTTATTTGGGCAATTTTGGTTCAGGGTGCTGTACTGGGGTAACTTTGCCATCCTACCACAGCAAGAATCCGACATAGACAATCCCAACAAGCCCCTTTGAGGAAAACACTGTCTTGATGCCGTGGAAATGTCTCATTACTGCTGGAGAGATGTTTGGTTTGGGTATGGCAGAGATGGAGAGGGAGGAGAACCTGTTCCACAACAGCTATCCCAATAGCAAGACCTCTCTCACAGGAGCACCTAAAGACATTTTCTAACTACTGACGAATTCTCCCGAGACCCTGGCAATTTTCTGAAATAATCTGCTTGTGTTGTGGAAAGTTCCTCTGCTCTCCAGAGCTCCCAGATTGCACTAGGCCAGAAACGTGTACCAAAGCTCTCAGTAAATGGAGGTGGTTGCAGGAGAACTGGGAAGGAAATATTGAGGCACAAAGACAGGGTGGGAAGGAGGGATGCTGAACTTTTCCCATTCCAGATGTTCACCAACCTCTCCTGCCAAAGGACACACAACCCTTCTGGAAGGGCAGTGCTGGCCAGAGGGACCTAGACCTCCCTTCCTGCTATTTCAGCTTTTTCCTTCCAAAAACCTGGTGCAGACACCCCAGTTACTGGCCCCGTGCTACAGCTTGGTGCCTTGCCAGGCTGCAGTAATGACAGCAGGGGAGATGCTTGGGAACTGTGGCTGAAAAGATATGCAGCTGAAAGTGGTTTTATTTTTTTTCAGCACAAAATTTCCCCCCTCCCCAAATGCACGTGTCTTAAAAGGCCTTTAATCTTGTTAGTAGGCAAGGGATTGGAAGCAAACTGGAAAAAAAAAAAAGTCCATTAAGTGTCATGAACACTTCCAGTCTAGGTACAGTTTTAATTTAGCTAATGTTCTTTAATTGCATGCCATGTGACAGGCTAAACTATCTGCATTAAAAAAAAATAATATAGGAAATTTTAACAGTTGTTAATTTTGCAAATATATAACATTAGGCAAGTGATATTATTAAAAAAAAACAGGTTATTCCACACAAGACCCACTTGACAAAACATTTCTCAGCACTAATAGCATTTTGACAGAGCTATAAAGCAATTATTATGCATTCATTGTAATACAGTGATCATAGGGATTGCTCTCAGAACCAAAAAAGGAAACACTGCTGACCAGTTGGGAAGAGAAAAAAACCCAACCAAGCAAAAAACCACAATGAAGTAGCCCCAACACATCACAAAAAGGCAATTTCAACTTGGGTTTTTTGTTTTGGGATTTTATGAGGTCTCAGTATGGCTATTTACATCAAAATAGAAGTTTTTTTCCCTCTCATTTTATCCATCTAATGGTGCCAAGTCAGAGCAGTGACTGAAATCTGCATAATAACAAGTTTTTACTTTCACAGACTTTCCTCCTGTGCTTCTGGGTCACAGAGACAAGTGATGGACACAACTGATGCCTTCCTGAGAGAGTTAAGCCCTGAATTACCTTCCTACTCACTAAAGTTGCCACGGTCAATTTGTAAGCTTGGTTGTTCCTGAGCAACTTAAAATGCCTCTTCAGTAGCAAAAAATATACATTTTTTTGGCTGGATAGTTGTGTGGTTCTTACCCTATAGAGATACAAAAATGGCCTCATACAGTATATTTAATTCACACTCAAAAATCAGTCATTGCTGGTGTTTTTCAGGTGAACACCCCAGTGGATAGTGATGGATTTAACCTGTTTTGCTTGTCCTTAGTGATAACAACTACCACTCTAAAAAAGTGTCACAGGAGACTTCATACAAGGCTTTGGCAGACAGGCCATGCACTTGCCAGAATACAAATTATTAGGACTTGGCTCCAAATCTTTTGAAGTTTTAGGTATTACTTGTCTTAAAAAAAAAAAAATTAAAAAAAATAAATATATATCTCAATCTGGGTGGATTAAGGCCACTGGCTACAAAGATGAAGCCTCTTTTCAGTTATGGTATTGAAAAATCCCAAAGAGAAATAGGAACTTGATCTTTAAAATGAAAGATGTACTAGTAACCAAAGGTTTCATGTGAAAAAATAGTATATATAGATGCAGTTATGAGCAAACATCCACCTGGATATGAGGTTTATTTAGTATCCATATGTTTAACTCAACAACAGCATAACAGCAACCCTGATTTCACAGCTGGGACACAGAACATGAAGTTCCAACATGAACTTCAACACTTCAGGGGAATTCTTTGGGACCATTTCTATCTGGCCAAGCCAAGGTATCTATTATAGGTATTTAAATCTAAACTACCCACCCTGGGCTCTCTTTGTAGTCAATGGAGAGAGTGAAGCAGTTCTAGGGCATGATTCATCTCCTCCTTAGGCAGGTGTCCAAAACAGGTCAGCTGAATCATGTCCTAAAAGCATCTGTTTCTTTCCATTGGCCAACCCCAACAAGCTCCAATGCAAACTACTACCACACAGACTTCTGAAGCCCACTCATGACCTACAAACAGGTTGAGGTGCCAAGGAAAAAAAAAGGCTTTTTTATTTTTTTTTTTCTTTTAACTTCTCAAATGGATTCCCAGAAGTGCATCTTTATCTTTTCCACAGAGGAGCCATTTTCCCATTTCTTCCTTCCAGAGGCTCGTGTCACCTTGAACTTCACAGCATGCCCTTGGAGCAGCACTCCCTTAAGTGCTCTCCCTGCTTCCTTAGGCACTTCCCCCTCCTCTGCAGCCTTCTCCTGAGTGCATTTATCCCTTGCAGCTGCATTTCATCATCCCATCTGCTGTCTTGCCACTGCCTGCATTAACCATTTCCCTGCTCCAAAGGACTTGGAAGCTCCAAGATACTTTTATTCACGAGGAGTATTCATGTTAGTTCATTGCATTTGGAGGAAACAAGCTGGAGAAGTTATAATTTAAGAATTTAAGTCTTCTGGAACATCATAAATTGGTGGTTTTCCTCTCAAAAAGTATTCTCTGGTATTCAAGTGTGCTGAATAATGGAAATAATGGCTAATAATGGTCGCACAATAGCTCAACCAGAACAGAATAAGCCATGCAAGGTGCACGAAGAAGCCACATTTTTTCCTTCCAAGGGGAGCTATAGTCTATAAACTTCAGGAAAAAGAAAAGTTATCAGTGTTTCATGCAAGTTAGAGGTTGCATTGCCATGCACCAGCACAAAATAGCACCTGCAGCACAGACAACTCCACAGAAAGGGAGACAAAGACAGTGTCTCATGAATTCTTAATTCACTTAGGAATGAATGCACTCCCACAGTTTGTAAAAGAATAAATCTGTTCTGAACAACAAGGCAATTTGGGGAAAAAAAAAGAGTATCAAAGAATTTTCCTTTTCATCTGAAAATACACCTTTGAAGCATCACTGTATGCAGCTGAAAGAACAGGAAATGAAGGTAAAAATAAAACTATAAATGTTAAAAGCTCTGTAAAAAACACTCAGTGAAGTTTCCCAATTCCTAAATGGGAACTATCATGTGAAAAAGTAAAAAGCAGATAATAAACAGAATAACTTCTCATAGTCTATATTAATTTTCCTGTGTTTCTAGCCTTGTTTTTCCAACCACAAAGTCATCAATTTACCCGGCAGTGAGGAAAACACAAAAACATTGTGTAGCCTTAGGTTTAAACAGCACAGAAGAAATATGTCATTTTACTTTTACATATCTGAAAAGCATTAGTGAATGAGAATCATTTACATTCAGCTAGGTGTATGCTTGGAGGATTGCAACCTATTTCAGAACTAAGTATATTTCAAAACCTGTAGCTGCTGAATTTTTCATATCTAGCATCTCTTTATCTGGTTCAATGAAGGTATATAGGTAGCAGCATAAATTGGCAAAAATGATCATCATTTGGATTCAGCATTCTTTGTCTGCTTGAAAAAAGTTTCAGATATATGAATGGAAGGATAATTTCAAGAGTAAGAATTTTTAAGAGTGACTGAAGAAACTACTTGTGTTTCTCTATGGTTGTAGTGTTCATCACCAAGGAGCACGAGTGCTGCCAGACATTTGCTTGATTAAATAAAAATAAAAATCATATCCAAACTAAACATGACTGTTAAAACTTCTTTGATGGGAAGTGTTGGGTGTTTATTATTTATTATTAAAAGTAACACCAGTTACTTTTCACTTTTAAAACTAATTTTTTTTTTTATATTTGAATATCTCTTTTTTTCTTGATGAAAAGTCCATATCTTAATAGTACACATATATACTAATCTCACTGATGACACCATTGATATCTTTGGAATGGGTCAGATTTAAAGGCATGCTGGAAGCTTGAAAAAAAAAATATTTTTCAATGGCTTCTTGGTGTGCTTTATTCTTCACTGTTTTATTACACACAAAAAAAGGATAGCAACCTAGAGTTAGGAAAAGAATAGAAAAAAATTCTAATGGTTTATATATAGATAAAATGTTCTAAGACCAAAAATCTCAAACTGACCTTCATAAAATCTCTTGAAAATATTTTCTTACGTGTTCTTTTGCTTTCCAATTCTTCTGTTAAGCATTCTTCTACTATTATTCAAATTGAGCAGAAGAGATGTGCACTAATAGATCACACATCAATGTCTGGAGTGAAAAGACTCTTCCAAGCTTTTAACGTGGCTTCTGTGAACCAGCTTTGTTTTATTCCCTTACAAATGAAATACTTATTAAACAGGGAAGTGTCATTGAATTCATGCTTTTTGCATGACAGAATATGATATTATAAT
>JANHGL010007035.1:0-28260 GCA_024611195.1 Ceyx melanurus
AAATTAAATTAAAATAAATTAAAATAAAATAAAAATAAAAAAAAATAAAAAAAATAAAGGTGAAGATCTCTTATGAAACATCACTTGATATTTGGCTGCTGCATGACACATGAAGGTCTCCTTTTGTGAATCCTTGATGGTGAGTTCATGGATCTTGAAGGATCTATGCACAACAGGCTGAAAATGACTGATTTTTAGCACTTTCTTCCTGAAAAGGGCAAATACACTTAGGCAGGAGTGGTTCACATCAACTCACCTGACACTACAGTGCATTAGTATGTTATAAGAGAGGAGGTGCTTTGTCATTTGTGGTCAGGCATTTCCTGACATAACCTTAGCATCGATTTCTATTAAAGGACTACAGGTTTTCATCGTAAAATGATTATTTGCATTAAAGAAAAAATGTGAAAGGAAATTACCTACCCCCACTCCATTTTGGAAGAACTAAATTTGAATTGTGTCAGCCAGTAATTTTAATTGTCAGGCACTCCAACGTGTCTCCCTCTGCCCACTGCAAGGAATAACCCAAATCCACACAAGGATCTGCATTCTGTAGACCAAGATTAAACTCACTCCAAAGGAGCCAATAAATTTTCAGTAGCCAACTTGGAACAATTTCAGCATCGCTGTGGAAGTATTTAAAACACACACACAGACATGCTGGAGGATTCAGAGCACATAAAAACTAGGTTAAAATAATGTTAAATATCTAAATTGACCTCCTGATACTAGTTACATTTCTTCCATATGTCTACCTTAGCTCATTATTTTGTCTCTAAGACTTCAGGATTCAAACGAAGAGCATTATGCTAATTACACACTATACCATGGAGTATTTAAGGCAATTCCTGTTCCTAAGAACTGCTTGAGGTAAAAAGAGAGCACAAAAGCTTTAATTCCTGCACTTTGAAGTAAATCAATCCCTTAACATTATCTGAACAGGAGTTGTAAATACTGCCTGGTCAAAAAGCCAGGCTCACTCTTTACAGGTCAATATCAAGATACTCTAAGGACACAGTACAAATGGTAAAGAAAAAACAAGAGTTATTTTTATGCCAAGCAAGATATTATTGTTTTTTCTCACATATCAAACACATTGATCAATCACAAATGTGAAATCTACGAAGCACAATAACAAGTGTACAATAAAATCATCACTAGGAAAAAAAAAAAAGTTGTAAAATTCTAATAGCTGGTGCTAGAAAATCACAAAGCCTCTCAAAGTAGATTTAGGTAAAAGTCTTGATTCTAAATTTGAGTATCAGGACTCAGGACCTATCAGGAGCTACAGTAAGACCATGCCATGAGAAACTGCTAGCCACAATGACTGCAAAGATACATCCTGGTCCATGCAGAATTTGTACTTTGATCAAAACCAAAAATCAAGTAAATCCTGGTATATAACACAATTCATTTATTTCTTGCTATAATCTCAAAACACTTTACGTTCTATGAAAAATGCAAAAGTCAATATAGTGAGATAGAGGAGCTTAACAATATGGATGGATGCTCCAAGTGGTTGACAGAAGACTTTGTGCTAGGTGTGTGGCAGCATCTTCTAAACACACAAGTTGCCTGCCAGGGATGCTTGTGGCTCAGCAGCTACACTGCATTGCAAAACCTGATCTGGCTAGATTGAAAGAAGTCTGGGAATCTGCACACTGCCAACTGCATGCTGTAATGGACCCCAACACTCCCACAGTAACCCCCACGATGCCTGTCTTTTGGACTCAACCCCACCACTCACAGCTCTAAGCCCTGCTTATCACCCACTTCAGAGGGGGATTTCCCAACCGTGCAATAGGAAGCACTAAGGATGAAAACACAACCGAAGGCACTTCAGTTGTAGAGGGAGAAGAGATAACTTCTTTTTCTTAAATCTCTGATGGAAGAGCCTGGTATTTTTGGCTGACTTTGTACTCTGGGAGTACCTGAACTTCTGCAGGAAGCACTGAACTAGGGTTTTGTATAACCCAGAAAAAAAAAGGTGATGGAACAACTTGTCCTTGCTGCCATCTCTAAGCATCTGGAGGAAAGGAGGCTTATCACAAGTAGTCAGCATGGAGTCTGTAAGGGGAAGTCATGCTTGACTAATCTGATAGCCTTTTATGAAGATATAAGGAGTTGGATAGATGAGGGGAGGGCAGTGGATGTGATATACCTTGACTCAGCTTCTGGGTGTTGCCTCCAGCTCTTGGGGATCCAAGCAACAGCTCTCATCCCTACCTTTCTTTTTCCATTTTCCACTCCTTCCTTTCCCCTCACCATGCACAAATTCAGCATGCAATTTAGGATCCAAACCATGTCACTATACATGTACCTGATTAGGCATGGGGAGAGTTGTCCTGGTGATCTTTAAGCATAGTTCTCCACCATAATACACAGGTAGACCTTTAAGTTCTGCAGAAAATGTCATTAATTAAAGGATCTAACCTTTTACCTGCAGATCATATATATCAGCCACTGAATCACCTCAAAAATAAAAAGCTGCAGTATCAAGGATAAAGAAACTTGCTCTGGTTAAGCACAATACAATGTGGATGACAAAAGTGTGGATGCTGCTTTTAGTGCTGACAAATTATTTAAGCAGCAGAGGCAAGAGCCACTAAAAACTTGTCAGGGACAAAGTCCTGCCATCTGGATTTCCAAAGCTTTTGAAAATGCATTTGGAAATGAAAAACACACAACAGCTAATGCACTAGATAATTCACACTGGTAGACTACAATACAGATATCCAATTTACAGATAACACAACAGCTTCTTTTCCCTTAGTCATAAATTCCAGGATGATCAGATTTTGAATAGCACTCCCAGATACAAAAGAAAAATAGGGCAGATGATGAATATTTTATCGCTGAATTTTTGCTATACATAATCATATTATTTTATTATCTCATGCTGTGCAGGAAAAAAAAACATGGGAAATGAGGCTAGATTTGTGAATGATAATAATAATTTGTCAAGCTGTTTGATGCAAGGATGAAAACACAATAAACATGATTTTAAAAGTTGAGATAGAAAGACTGGCTACTGCCATGAAAGGGGAAAATGTGGAAATGATTTAAAGGTATTAAAGGAATGTAAAAGAGACTGCAATATAGCCAGACAACAAAATAAAGTACAAAGAGCACTAGCAAAAGCTGTATCAATTAAGACAAAAGGTAACTATTTTGACAGTTGTGGGAAGGAAAGATGAATAAACACCCTCTCAGTACACATCTCCACTCAAGTTTCACCTTGATTTAGAAAAAGCTATTTCCTTAGCACACTGCACTTCGATTATGCATAGACATGGAATGCATTCTAACTGTATTCAGGCACACATATTCTAACCCACTTTTCCAGCAGTAATTGTTAGAGTTCCATTTTAGCTATGAATTACCACCTACAATTATATGTTTCAGTATATTCAACACCAATGTTAATCCAGCATTGTAAACAATGGGTATTTTAAAAAGCCATCTTAAGAAACCAGCCTTTTCTCCAGGTAGGACTTTAAGTCTCCCCAGATCACTGTGAATTGCAGACAGCATCAATAATGCTCTAAACATGAACTTTTAAATATTGGGTTTGAAATTAGTAACCAAAAGATTGATTAGATGATGACAAATGTAAATATTTACCTATGTACAATGGCTCAGAGTGTCTCTGTGATGCTTTGGTATCTATTGTGAACCAGTGTAACGTGCCTGGGTATCTAGCTGTCAGATTTAATTATTTCTCTTAGGCTCCCTCACACCAAGATGAGACACTCTATATCCAGCCTTAGAAATCAAATTGGGCAAATTCCTTTGTTTACAACTCTGTAGTAGAAAAAAGGTTAAAGCAGGCCTTTCTTCTGAGCCAGTAAAAAAAAGATATTGGAAGCAGTGGGAGTCTCTAATACCTGCAAGTTTATAATTACCTCTGAAAACTCCTGAAAAAGCTACCAGAGTTAGAGGGCCCCTCAAGCTTTCTACATATCCTTCCCCTCCTAGTCAAATAAATTAATAAATAAAGCAGAATTGATATCTAAACCACATTTCAGGTATTTTTGTTCACTGCAATCTTAGGAGTTGTGTGTTAATGACCTCTAAAACAGCCATTCTGAGATCAGAGCCTGACCAAGTCAAATTACAGCAGGTTATCTTCTTGGCTTGTAGGTGATGCAGGAGCACCTTAGGATCCCATGACTTTTATGTCCTTTCATCCTGACTTTCAGTAAACTGCACTCCAATGTGTTTTTGGTTTAAAAAAGCAAAATCAGAGAACAGGATGTCAATGCTTACCTGTTGTTATTTCTAAAATAAAAGATTAACTGGACGTTCACCATACCAATTTCTGTTTCAGAAATAATGAATGGCTTCATATCACAAAAGAGCCAGGGTAATGAGGCCTTTGCCAGTCCACAACCAAACCTAGAGCATCACTCAGAGCTCACACCTAGAAGAGGTACAGATTTGAAGCACCATCCTGCATTATGAAGTGTACAGTGTCAGGAATTTACATCATGGCAGGTACAGGACATTGTGCTGCTGCATACACACCCATAAACAAATGCAAGGCATAAATGGCTTTTTTTTACCTCTAGCCTCTCCCAAGGGCTATAATTTACTATTAAATGCTCACCTGAAGCATTTCCTGCATTTCCATTTATGCAAGCTGTTGCTTATGTGAGGGAGAGGCAGAGAGACCAAACATCACCAGGAGTGGTGTTTCAATATGTTAAGGGTGTGGGGAAGCTTATCCATTCCTTTGCATTTCTTTACGTATGTATGTTTAACCTCCTTTTTTTAAGTAGGAGAGCTTCACAGCTTCTCCAGATCACAGTCAGGGAAAAAAGTTACCTAAGAGAAAATATTTGTCCTAGGTAATTTAACCTTCCTTTCCAATTTTATTGATGGTCATTAAACTGCATGGTCAACCATGGCCCTGCTGCTCTAGGTGCAGAGCTTCACAAATGAATCAAGGTTCCACTGAAGTACTGTAAATATAAATTAATAAATGCATGACCTTTATGGCACTGAAAGAAACTTCTATTTTTACCAGTTGTGACAAATTTGAGAAAAGTTAGATGTGAAATACCTTTCCAAGCACATCAAGCACAGGTTTCATAGTCCAGTGCATATACCAACCTTAAGACATTTATCTAATGCAAAGAGTATCAGCCAAACCCCCCTGTTGTGTTAACCAAAGCCTTACCTTTCTGCTATAGATTTCCTTGGGAAATAAAAATCCTCTCCTGCAAGGTAGGCAGCTGCAGTTCCACCTCCAAAATAGCTTTTCCTCAAAAGGGGGGCAATCCTGTTATTTACCAACAACGCTCCCACTCCAGTTGGGAATCCAAAGATTTTATAGAACGAGATGGGGATAAAGTCAGCTGGGTGAGCTCCCAAGTCTAATGGAGAACTGCTCACATATGAAGCTGCATCTAGCAGAACAAACCACTTCCCTGGTATTTTGATGGGGCATAGTTTTCCAGATTTTATGTCCTGTATCCATGAAAGGGGATATTTGGTACCAGAAAAATTGCTCTGAGCTGGATAAGAGAAAAGATGAGGTGTTGTGCAGCTTTGTTCTTCAGCAGGTGGGCTGTTTTTTCCTGCTAACAAGATTTCTTTTGGTTTTATTGGAACAGACAAGACATCCATTGAGGCAGTTATCCCTCTCATACCCACCACAGACGTGTGGCTGTCAGTTAGGTAACAAAATCGACTGCTGGGTTGCTTTGTGCCTTCAGGTATCCAAGGGAATGCTTCTGCTACCAGCTTAAGTGCAGCTGTACATCCAGATGTGAAAATTACGGTGTAATCTTCAGCAGTAGTGTGAAAGTGTTGCAATATCCTGAAAAATGAAAACCAAAAAGAAATCCAGTTATTTTCTGATTTTTTTCTGTTTTATTGCTATGTGATTAGTTTTTCCTCATCATAAATTATTCTGCTCTTACACTGATTATGAATAGTAGACAGGTTTTTCCAAGTAGCACAATAAACTTCAACAAGTATAACCTGAATTATTTTGCCCAGGAGAGATTTCACCAAAAGGCACTGTCAGATGACAATAGCCAGGATGCAGGAATGATGGCTGGGGATTTCATACTGGGATGCTCTTCCCCACCCATGAATATCGGAGCCAGTGAGCACTTTTATTTAACATTTTCACAACATTATGTAACAATAAATATTATTTTGAGTTGTTTAGGCTCACAGATACTGACAGCTCTATGTTTAATTCATAAATGACAGAGGACGCTGATGCACGTTGGTAGTATTTTAACAATATTTAGTTTTAAATCCTTTAAATTCAGAAACAGCTCAACAGTTCTGAAATAAAATCTGTGACATGACACCAATGCATTTACCTATTCAGTTCAGTACTAGAAACTGACTGTCACATGAAAAAAAAATCAAGCTTTAGGGTAAAATTGTCAAAAGTGCCCAAATGAATTAAAGCTTTTTTTTTCTTTTTCATAAGGCATTTAAGTTCCTAAAGCTAGAGAAACAACCAAGTTTAATTTCTAATTGACTACAATAGGAAATAGGTTCTTCTGTGAGTCTCATTAGATTTCCATTTGCATTTTGGGTAGGTCTCTAAATGCCTCATAAAATTGCTAGAACTCCTGTACTTGCAATAGAGGTAAAATTTTCAAACTCAGACTTACATTTTGACTGAAGTATTTCTAACAAAAAAAAAAAAAAAAAAAGAAAAGAGAAAAAAAAGAAATAAAGCAATAGCAGTTAATAGAGTTAAGGGAACTTCCTTCTCCAGAATGATTTCTGATATGCAGAGCAGAAGAGCTGAGAGCATTCAGAATAAGGTTTATAAAACTAATACCACAGACTCTATGAAAAAAATCAGTGTTCTTAGCCATAGAAAACTGCAATATGTCTGAATGACTTCTTCAGCCCACAGTACTACATCCTCTGTTTTGACATGAATATTGGGAAGCACCAGCTATTACACACAGAATTCCTAATGCTCTCTGTCTTCATGTAAGACATACCCCATTACAGTGAAAAGCATTTTGCCTTTATTCCACTCCTAGATTTATAGACATATATAAGGTCATTGTTGGCAGCAGGACTAAAGACTTGCAGTAGAAAACTGATAGCTTTATCTACCATAGCTCACAGCAGCAAACAGCAGTGGTATTTTGTAGTATTACAAATGTCCACATTTCAAAGGACTCTTTGGAAGGACTATGAGGACAGTTTCATTAAACATGCTGATATAGCTGTGCCCTCATGGCAACAATGGCAGAGGCCTGAGAAGCTTGCCCCAGCACCTTGCTTTCAGGCTGGCAAGGTGGGAGAGGAATCTGCATGCTCCACCTCTGCAGGACATCAAAGACCCACCAGCCACCTATTCTCTCCCTCCTCTCACCTCCCAAGAGCACCCAGATCAAAAAACAAGGAGGTCAACAACACATGGCCAAGAAGCCTGTCCAGGGAGAAGCCTTTTATTCTGAGACCTCTCTGATATCTGGTGTTTAATCCTCTTCAAAAGCTGCCACGAGAGCTCTGTAGCTTTATGACTGTGGTTGAGCCAAAATGCCTTATTACTCTGAAATAAACACTGGTAGGGAATGTCAATTAATTTTCAATCAAGTTTGCTGTCTCATTCTGTACATCGAATGCACACGTAAATAATAATGGGCTTTATATTTAAAGATATCTATAATCAAGGAAATTATTTTGAGCAAGTGGTTGTATTATCTAAGTTAACCAACAGCCTATGGTAACAGTTTAGTTAGAACTGGACAGTCCACACTGCCACTGGCTGCTCTGGGAAGGTAAAGGCTATAATTTGCTCAGCTACCTTAGGTACACAGTGTTACCCAAAGTTAGATGAAAGCCCTCCAAATCTTCTGCCTGGCTGCCATTACCTCATGCAAGAAACCCTGTGTTCCTCCTGCCACCAGCTCTTCATCTGGGGCTCTCAGCAAATCAGCAGCAGCACTCTCACCAAGGTACAGATGTCCATACTACACCATTTCCATGACAGTCTCCCAAAATCAGTTGATTTACATGTCTTTTTTTTTTCATGAAACTAGGTTTTAAATACTTCTAAAATACATTTTATATCAGTTTTTTACAAACACATGTAAAAAGATGAACAGCTACTTGCATCACCAGGTTTGAGTCCTTTCACACTTTAATTCCAACTGGTGCAAACATTTTGATTTATAGTTGACAAGATGAAAATATGGCAAGGAATTAGTGATTTTAATGGTTTATATTTGTATTCACATTTTAATTTAGATTGTATTTGAGCTTTCATAAATATTGCCAGTACAATTTTTTAGCCAATAGATGATCTAGCTAAAAAAGAGCCCTTTCAAATGTTTAAGTATTGCCATTGTAACAAGAGATTCAGATTTGAAGACAGAACCATAGTTATCTATTCAGCAGTACAAGCTTAGGTAGTACTTTATAAAGGCTACTTTTGAGCTGCACACTTATATAAAAATTATTTCTTATTATAAATTTTTTCCACTATTATGCTACCCAGAAGCACAAATCCCATTGGACTGTTATTGAAAGATACTTAGTTTGAGCCTCAGATATTTCACCACGCTGTTTTCTGCTCTACAGAAACTGAAGAGATTTAACATCCTGTTGTTTGAGGAATAGGTTTTGTATGAATGACAATTAAAAAAAACCCAAACCAACAAACAAAACCTAAACAAAGTATTTTGATTTAGATTAAAAAAAAAAAAAGAGTAATTAGAATGTAGCACTTTTCATAATTAGCAATTTAATCCCTCACTACTGCAAGTGAGAAGTACAGACAGGGGCTGCACCTACAGTTCTGGGTAACAGCATTTTAATCTTCATTTTTTAAGAGTCAGCTCCAGATATCATAGAATCATAGAATGAAATCAATTAGGTGTTTTGTTCTGCGTGTGAGTTTGGTTTGTTTGTTTTTTTAGTAGTGATTTTGCAAGCAGTTAAAAAAAAATACATGGAATTACTGAAACAGTATGTCATTTTCCAAACACTGTGACCCTAGTCAGAGAATAGACAACCCCTAACTGTTTACAATCCATTCACAAACCAGATTTGTCATCAATACCAAATAAGTTTGGCTAACACCCACCTTCTTCTCAAGTGTTTGCATTGTTACTGTGGGGTGGCATTGCCTGGAACTAAGGCAGGTCTGAGAGGCAGGAGCAAGCAGCTGCCTAGAGGAGCCTGGGGAACTCCTGGGTACTGGAGGCTTCTCTACACCAAGTGCATTCCTGAGCTGTGTTGGGGATCAAAGCCCAGCAGCTGTGACTGACAAGGTGTCCCAGTCCCCAGCACTCCCACAGGGCCAGCAATCTTCCAAACTTCTGAAGTTTAAAGCCTTGCACATCTGACACATCCACAGTCAAATTGCTGTTATTTATGATGATCAGACAATGGATACACCAGAGTCTACAGGCTGTGAAGGGTAGAGCTGCCTGCCTCCTCAGGAGGATATGCCTCTTGGCAGGCACTTTCCCAATGCTGAGATCCATCTGATGGATCCTAATCCAATTTCTACTCTGAAGCAAAGCTTTTATCATAATCTTGAAACACATCAATGAAAATGAAGATAGCTGTATCAGTGATCACATATGTACTGCCAACTCTTCAATACGAACCCGTTCCTCTGGAAAAATTGCAAAATACAAGGTGAAAGGAGACAGATATAGACAAAATACATTCACTTCAACAGGAGCCTATAGTAGGAAGAATATATATATCTAGAAGCTCAGAAACTGAGCATGCCAGCATAACCTTTCTGATCCACCTCTTCAACATATTTCCACATTATGACTGGTGGCCTGATTACAAAAAATCATTGCACCCCTAGCCAAAGCTTTCTTGCTCAAGGGGAAAAAAAAAATAAAGATGAGGAAGGGATAATTGCTTTCAATTCATGAAAGGCCTGCACAGTGAGTTCACATTTACTTGGGAAACACTTTAGGCCCAGAACTTCAGAGGTATTCAGGTGCTTAAGGGGGAATTAGATGATTTTGTGAATCTGGGCCTCAGTTACTATGGTGACAGGGACACTCATACATAAACAGGTCTTATTTCATCAAGGGTTGCTTTTCAAGTACTCTGGTTTTGTCTGGAAATGGCTTTAGATAAAGATGTTAGTCTGAAATTACCTTAGTCTGGTTTCAAAATACAGAGGGCTTACATAAATCTATTAATGCGTTTCAACTGGCTTTTACTTTACATGGCAAAGGTATCACAGGCAAATTAGACAAATCCTCAACAGCAGTTTTTACTTCCCCATGCTCTGGGCAAAAGCCACAGGAGTGAATGGAAGACTGCTGGCTACCATTCAGTTGCCATTTGTTTCTGATGTGGTGTGATGGCCCAGCTCAGGAGCATAGCTCTGATTTTGGTTTTTTAAGAAAAACACTGAAGCATTTCACACAAAATTGCCAAAACCTCTTCCCAGTCTGAAGGGCAGTGACAATAATATGAAGAGCAGAGGTGCTGGAGACCCCAGAGAAGTGCTGGAGGCCTCAGCCCTGGAGAAATTCAAGGTCAGGCTTCATGGGACTCTGAGCAACCTGATCTAGTTGAGGATGTCCCTGCTTATTGCACAGGGATTGGATTAGATGCCTTTAGAGGTCTCTTCCAACCCAGTGCATTCTATTATTTTTATACTAGGCACATGAGCTCCTGAAAACTGCAGAACTCTCATATGTTGGTAAACCATTCTATCTGAACTGTTGAGAGCTAGAAAGAATGGTTAGTGGAACCATCCTGATAACCATGATTGCAGAAATGCTCTTTTCTGCTTGTTTGCTGAGCTGCCCAAAGGGTTCTTGGCGTGTTCAAACTGAGCCATGTTCATGTTTTGGTTCAAACGGCCCCAAGATTTCCCAGAAACTATGAATGGATGTTTGCTCTTATGGGAAACATAATTTCTGTCTGTCAAGTAGTTCTTCATTCACTTTAAATCCTGACAACTGTGCTTCCAGTGCTGCTGGCAGCTGAGGGAGGAACTGTTCTGCACATGATGGATGCAACAAGGCATAAATTACTGTTGAGGGACACTCTTGACTTGCCTTAAAACAGAATATAGTTGCAATCTGTGACAAACACATTAGGGAACAAGGAAAAATAAAAGCATTTTAAGGAGCTCACAAGTGGCATTTTTAGAATCATAAAATGGAAGCAGCTTAGAGGGAACTTAACTTAAAACCCATAGCATCACAAAACCTCCATATAAATGGCATTGCTTTATTAATTGAATAGAAACTGTTAATCAAACTCAGAAATCATCACTGCATATGTGAGAGGCAGCCAAGACAAGTATTTTATAACTTGCTGCAATCCTTCCCATATTGTCTGAGGATTATTCTGTTCAAAACAAAATAGACATGGAAATTATAAACTGAAAAGTAAGTAATGCTGTTTAAAGTGTCCCATTAGTTAATTCTGATATAAATTAAAACTGCTACTGACTAGAAAGTTCACCCCAGAGGATGCATGTTAAATAACCTTTCCATTTTGCAATTTGTGCTGCCTAGAAGCAAACCTCAAGAAATCAAAAGTAATTAAAAAGTATACCAATAACCATAATTTCCTATAATCTTGCACTGCATCCTCGTCCTGTAGAGCTGCTATGCAGAAAATCTGAGCCCCCAAAAATGCAGTAGCTGCCATGGATTTTGTTTTTTTCTCATTATCTAGCTCCTAGGAGGTAGAGACCTGACCCAGGAGACCAGGAAATGCAGTTGTCAGAGGGTCAGCCCATAGGAGAGAATAGACACCTATTGTCTTCTATATTCTGGGAAAGATTCTGAATAGGAAATTCATTATGGCTGTGAACCACTGCAACCTCACTACAGCAAATTACAACAGGCAAGGAGCAATACTTACAAACTTGTTTATGACCTCCTGACACCCTTCACAGTAAAGCTACCAAAAAAAAATCAGGTGAGGGAAAGATTCTCAAGGTGAGCAGGGGACTAATCACACGTGTGGGATGTTGCCATGCACAGGATGGCACACCCTGCTCTGCTGAAACAAAACACTCCACAACTTGTGGGAAGAGACCCATAGATTACACCTTCAAGAGTGATAAAGTTGACAGTTTATATTCGAGATTTTTTGCAGAATAAAACCAGAAAAAAACCCAACAAACAACCAAAACCCCAAAACACACATAAAAATCAAAACAAGATGGAAAAACAGCATCACATTTGACTTCTTTGAAGGGTTATTTTAAATGGGATGATCAACAGCTAAGAACATTAAAATCTCTGCTACTGGTTCCAGATATCATGGACCTTAAAAAGCCAAAAGAAAAAACATGTTGCAGCTGACAACTGAAATCTGTGTCATAGCTTTTTAGCACTCAAGTTGACACCTATGTGTGCTGAGCTAGAAAACCAGGAGGACTCATTCTTCTTGAATACATGTAGATATACAGAAATTCAGACTTTGCTAACTTCACAATACTGATCATGACCATTCACTAAAAATAAATATTCCTTATCAGATGATTTATTAAACTTTGTTATTATTGAGGGGAAGGGTTAATATTTTTTCTTGTAATTACTGGTAAATTTGCAGTGTTGTTGTGACAACACTGATGCAATTCTTATCAGTGTATGCACGTGCAGAGGCATGTGTGTTGCTCCATACTCACAGTTATATAAAAGGAAGCCCTCTAACCTTGATTATCTTTCAAGGAAAAAATATGGTCTTAGAATTTATTGCTGCTGGGATCCAAAAGTCCTGCAAGTGTATTCAAGCTAAAACAATAGACTGGGTACATTCATGAGCTACCTTGGATAGTGATGAAACCCTTTTGGGAGAAATGCAATTGAGTGAATAAATCTTAATCTAGACATGGATTTAACCTATAACCCTCTTGCATTAGTGAATCAAAGCATTCTATAAATTCATCAAAATTGGAAAGCTTTTACTAATAGCTGCAAAATAATAAATATATCCACAAAAAACTAGAAATTGCAACAGCCTCTGTGCAATAGGCTGCTGGTCTAGAAGGGATCTCTTCTCAGATACAAACCAGGAGCAGAATGAAAAGTGCAGAATATATTTGATGAATATTTATTCAGAGTTCTAAAGACACTCATGATATGTGTGTTTGTGCATTACTTTCTGCAAACACCCCAGAAAATGTACGAGTATGAATGATTACAGAATGTTCTAGGAAAGTAAATACTGAACTTGTAATTGTACGTTAGAAATCTAATTCTAAGGGTTATGTTCTAAAAGCCAAAGGCAAAAGTTTAACTCACACCCTGTGTCTTAGCCAAGGGTTCAAATTTTGAATTGCAAGATCTCAAAATGGGCTGCTGGCAAGCATTCCATCCAGAAAGGATGTCAGCAGAAATTAATTGGTGAACAACAAACCACAGTGAAGAACAGTCTAATTTTTATGGGCAGTTTCCAAAATAACAGAGATTAAATTCCTAACAGAATAATTATCTTCTTTGCCCAACCCACTGTCACCAGCTCACTGGTGGAATGGTTAGGAATTGTTCCAGAATTGGGCACTGAAATGAATTTTTTTGTGCAGAAACCATATTTAAAAGACAATTAAATCCTAGAGGGACATGTGAAAGTCCATCATTCTGCAGTATATATTTTTAGCTATTAGAATTTTAGATTTCATTAAGTGTTTGTTCAGTGTGACAGGGCAGCAGGAGATAAGTGCTCTGTTCTATCTTTTATCATCTGTCTAGACCATCTGGCTACAACTCAACACTGCATGTGCCTAAAACAAAGGTAGATGAATTAATTGCCAAGGGACTCCATCCAAGTAAGTTACCTATGAGAATTAGCAGGAGGAGGCAGAAACAGTGATTCACTATAACAAGCAGAAGGGCTCTTTCTAAATGTACTTTGCTTGTGACTCAAAGACAATTAAATATGATGGGTGCAAAATATTTTATATTGCTGATGCTCATTCACATTATGGATCTATTGATCTCTTTTTCATCATGCATGAGTTTTAAACAGGGTAGTGAAAATGGCATCAATTGCACACATATTTTTAAACTTACAGTTTCATTCTTATACTGCCCTGCCTTTTGAAATTCTGCCATTCCCTTGTATATTTTCACAGCAATATAAACACGAAGGAACTGTGACAGCCTGTTGCAAAAAGCCTTCAAGAAAGCAAACACTTTTACTTAGCCCAAACTATTAGGTAAATCTTGCTCTGTTAAGATTGGGCAGCCATCAATTGCAAGATGTGTAGACACTGTCCACTCACCAGCAAAGGATTAGAACTGGGAATCAGCACTTACTGTCTTACAGTGTTTTTTAGACCCCTGCTAAAAGAATGCCAAGACTTCAGTATATTCTGGTTAGGTTCCTAGAGTTAGAGGCAGGAACCTAAGAGTCCATACTTTGCACCTCCACATTTTTCTGTTGTAAAAGAACCTAGTGGTATTTTTGTTCATCTTTTCTTTCCCACCAGCCAATATCAAACCAGTTATCAGCAAACACAGTTCCCTCTCAGCCCAAACCAGAAGCAGTGGGACTCATTTAGTGGACATCCCTGTTCCAGGGTGTTGCAACTCCCAGGGATCTCCTGAGGATAAAGGGGTGTTCTGCACAGAACCATGAGCTGGGCTATTTCTGTATGCTGCTGAGAGCTGTCTCAAAACCATTTACTCCCACTGGGACAGCCACCACTATTCTTAGTGTATTGAAGTACATCTGGGTTAGAGGCCCACTCTGATAGGTCACACTGCTTTTAGTAATCCAGACACAAGAGCTTAACAAAAGAATATGAAAGATATAAAGGTCTGCTTATATTTGTTGTTGAAGTATTGCTTCAAATGCATGTATCCCACCTTCGTAGCACATAAGGAGCTTCGTGCAGCTCTCTGAATACCTCTGTGAAGGCAGAACACCCACAGTGGTTGGTTATAAAGCAGATTCTGCTGCAGTGTGTCAGTTTTCATCTGACAGCTGTTGGGCAGGTTCTCCAGTTCTCTGCCTAGAGCTACTGATTGATTTGTTTCTTTTCTTGAAACAGGAAGGTTGCTGCTTCCTCTGCTGCTGTCTTCCCCTCCTCCCTCCCGTTTGGCAGATACTACAGAAAACTCCTGCAGCAACAGCTATCACTTCAAATCCTGGCTATTTTTCACTGGAAGCAGCAGATGTACCCATAACACTTCACTAAAGTTAGTGAGGGAGTGTTGACATGATATATCTGTACTACAAGATCACAGTGGATTTATTGGGTGCTTAAACCTTGATGCAGGACAGCATTTAAGCATGTCTTTAACTCCTAATGCTTAACCACTGTCTTCAATTTCTCCACAATTACATACATACAGAAAATACTTCTTGAACTGAGACATTACAGGATAAGCTTCTCACATTCCTCCTCCTTCTTCCTTGACCCCTATGAATTATTCAAATGTCTTAAATGTCATAACAATTTCTAAGTTATTTAGCATCTCTTTATTCAGCGTTGACCCATAATGATTATTTTTGTTTAACCACAAGTCAAGCAGCAAAATGAAAGTAGACTGTTACCTGTCTTATTGCCAGCAGGCTGGCAGTAAAGGAGAAGATGATGAGCAGATTTGTAATGGGTTTTGGCATAGCCTTTTTTGTTTATTTATTTTTTAGCATGAATGTCCTGTTGTGGAGGTGTCTGGGAAACACAGGTAGAGAGGTTCTAGACAAGAAAAGCTGCTTAGTTTATAATGTTCCTTCAGTTTGCAATGGTGATGTCAGAATAAGATCCCTCTTCCTGCATATTTCTTTAAATGTAACATTCAAGGTTAATTATTATCAAAATAATGCCACTTTACAACTTTACTAAAAATATTCTTATTATTTTAGATTACAAGTGACATGTGTTGGATCCTGCAAACTGACACTCTTTCTAGCAATCACACTAAGTTGATGCAAAATAAAGAGTCCTAAGATAAGAAAAAATTGGTAAGTGCAAGCATATTTTACTTTTAGGTTTGTCAAAACCAAATTACCAGTGTTATTTCATTATAGACATTTTTTTTCCACTAAGTTTTTTCAAGAAAAATGTCCACCTGTGGTCTCTACTTTTAAACCCAGATAATACATTTTTCAGGAAAGAGACTACCTTCCCCAGACACTACCTAACACACCAAGTACCTCAGTACTCATCAGGCATTTTATGCACTGCCAGAGCACAAATAAAAAAGACATATATGGTAACATTGTACCCTGGATGTCTGATTGCAATCCAAAATGCACACAAAACAGGAAGATTTTGAATGCTTGATTTGGTAGCACCTCTGAAATTCAGCCTCAAGCAACACACCTCTGGTACCTAACATTGGTAACAGCTGAAGAAATCTGTTTTTTCATCAGCAATTGATTATATTTTAAAATTCTTTAATTGATAATTTATTGCAGTGATTCACCCAAGAAATCACACAGAGGATGTGTAAAAATGTAGATCTCCTCTCTTCAAATTACTAGTGGAATCTGAACTGTTTCACAATCAGCATGTTGCTAAAGGTACTTATTAGTAGTACTCACAAAAGAAAATAAAACTTCTTTGATGTGAAAGCTACCTGGAGATCTATAATTTTCTTAAATCATAAAACTTAGCTACATCATCTACTCTTTGCTCCCAATAACAGAAAGCAAGAAAATATATTAATAGGCACAGCCAAAAACGATTAAAATTAATTATTATAAAAGAATCTGACATTAATAAAACATGAGTAACCAACCAAAAGACACACATATACACACAAAAGGAAAAGGTTCAGTGAAGAAGCTTCATTTGAGATTACAGTGTAGTGGTTTGAAGTGATGTACTATTTTCTCTGGAAATAACAAATTGTATTGCTAAAATAAGACATCTACAGGGAAAAAAAAATAAATAAGCTTACTAATGATAAATTATTGTAATACAAAAAAAAAAACCAGTGTAAAAGAAAAGAATACTTTGTTAAAAGATATACTTTTTTTTTTCCTCAATTCTGCAGTACACAAACCCACATCTTTTCCAGGAAGCCTCTGAAATGCTAAGCTATTATTTCAAGATACCACATGTAATTAAAGTGCAACCACTTTAAGTGCAGCCTAAAGATGGATGAATCAATTATGCATCAACTCCATGCTCAAAATAGCAGGTCATTGTCACCAGGGATTAGCAGGTATCACATCTGGGAATAAGTATCAGAATATTTACAATTCACCAAACATATGACAGACCAAACTCCACAGCATTTACAGACTGCAGTGTCAGGCAAGTCTCACAGGAGAAAAACTGAGCACTCTGTTGCTGAGGGAGGCCAAGGCAATTCTTCCAAATGTAAGCAAATCAACTCCTACCACTAGGGGCTTGGTTAGCTCTGTAAAGCTTTACTAACCAAGAACATTCTGTTTCAGATAAATATATAAACCTACAGAAGGGAATATGAGCCAGCAGCCAAGAGGGATGTCCCTCTGTGGAGGGACATCAAGGTGGAGAGATGTTCAGCCTGGAAAAGTGAAGTCCAACCCCTAATATCTGTGAATCTGTGAAGGCTTTAGGAGGATCTAATGGCAGCCTTCCACTATCTAAGAGGAGGTCTCTTCACAGTGGTGCAACAGGATGATGAGGAGCAGAAGATATCAAATGAAATCAGAGAAGATCACATTGGATAGAGAAAAGGTGTTTTCCCCATGAGAACAATAAAGCAGTGAAATGGGCTGTTGAGCTGGATTGTGAATTCTGGAATTCTTGGAGGTTTTCATGTCATCTTAAACCAGTGTAAGGTTTCTTCATTTCCTCTCCTCCTCCTCAGTACAGATCCCATTCTTTTCACCATGTACCAAATACTTTCTCCTTCCATTCTACATTTAAAGCACAAGGGATGACTGATGCCTTTGGCTGTTTTCTTTTGCACCTTACAGAAACAAACAAGCAGGGAGTAAAAGCATTTTCTAAAGCAGACATTGCTTTCCTCTTTGCAAACATGAAGCCTGGTTTGATATATGCCATAAAATGAGAAAAATGAAAAGGTTAAGTCTTAAACAATTAAGACCCTGAAGTCTGGCTACTAACTCTCAATGGATGTGCCACTGGTTTCGTTTTCAAAGATGACAGTGCAAGGGTGCAAGACAATTTCAATAGTTAAAGACTGGTCAGATTCTCAACATCCACTCATACTTATGTTTTTGAGAAGATATGAGGAAAGCACAGTAATGCAGAGCAGAAGAACAGATACTTTCACTCACAATTTGTACTAACAAATGGAATAACAAACTATGTTCATGTAGAGAATGAAGTACTTGTGGAAAAAGAGTTGGTATGACTTAGAAAAGTCCCTGGCACTGTTTGTATGGTCAAACCACTTGTCTAAAATATTTTGGTTACTAGAACATAAAACAATTCAGAAGTAAAAACAAAACCAAAATACCCCCGGGCTGTTCATCTCTGTGTAATTAAAAAAGTAAAGATTGATTAAAAAATTAAATCTATTCTGAACAGCAGTTAAACATGAGCCTAGTTTTAAATATGGGCTTTGTGTCCCATTGAAGCAGAGGCATCAGATTTTAACTGATTATCCCCATCAGCAACAGATAAAAGGAATTCTATTCTGGAGTGGAGACCTGACACCGTTTAACAAAAGGGAAGTTTAAGCAGGTTAACAACAGTTTATTAATATCTGTCCATATCTCTGTGTGTCTTTTTCTTTCACCAGAGCTACCTGCAAGTCCTACAGGAGAAAAGAGAAGAGCAGGCAGCACAAAGGCCAGGGGACCTTGTATTCCACTGGTGCCTTCCAAAACAAAGCATCTAAAATCATAATTCACTTTCTGCCCACCTGCTTCCTTTCTGATGGCTTCAGCTCTGTGTGCCAAGTACAAAGTTCAAGGGTTTGGAAAATGAAGATTTCTAAGATTCCTATGGCCTGTGAATATCCCTTTCTTTGTCAGTCAGTCCTTCAGAGGAAAAAATTGTTTTGAACTATTAAAACAATGAAGAACATCTGGTATCAATCCATATTTTGTATAATTTTTCTTTTTCCCCCAGATTTCACTGAATCACCTTTGTGCAGGAATATTAGATTTATGCTTGTTAAAACCTGAATGCAGATACAAAACTCTTGGTAATTTTGCATGTGCAAGATGAGAATTCTGGTAGCAAATGCATTTTTAAATACAGATCATTACAGATTTGCAGAAGGCAGAAGAGCTTGCACTCTGTGTAGTATGTGGACAGACTGAAAGGTCTATCCTAGTCAGTCCCTGCTATATGATATTTATATTGTTTAACTGTTTTCAAGGAAAAAAAAAGCATGTTTTTATTTCACTTTCACAGCTTTTTGTGGAACAGCTTATCAGTAGGCATGACTGACTGAATTGGCTCAAACATACTGAAAATGCACTTGGCTGATACTAATACTACCCCAAAATTTCCAGCCTAATCATACTTTTGAAATGTAGAAAATCCAGATGCAGAGTCCTAAAGGCATTAAGTTGCAGTTTTATTGGATTGATGGTTTATTGATTAGATAAATGTTGTACACATACAAAACCAGCAGAAACCTCTGCATCTGTGTGTAAGAGAGAGGAAGAAATATCATATGTTCTTTTAATATAACTAAAAGGCAAGCAGCCAAGAAGAGAGCAGCTATATTAAGGAAAACATTACAAGAGATTGCTCATGAAAAGATTATTTTTTTTTAAATGTCTAGAGCAAATGCCACATGTTGTTAATCTCCTAGTCACCTCCAGCTGATAGCTCAGACTGTTGCACCATCACTAGGATAAAGCACTTTGAGAAGGAACCTACTTTATATTTACAGGATTTTACTAATGAAGTATTTACATGTGTTTAACCATGTCAGTTTTAAGATTAATAAATTTTATCATTAGCAACTCTGGCTGTGTAGTGGATAGCAAAGTTGTGTGCACATTCAAAAAGGTGTTGTTAATCAAAAAGTTGCATTAAAACCAAAGTACTTTGGCCAGTAACATGTTAAAACATTTTGAATTATAAAGCCATATTCCACTCTTCTGTTGTAGCTTACCTATAATCAGCACCTCTATTTACCCATGTTTAACTAATTGGTAGTTCTATTCAGAAATGTCAGCAAGAAATGTGGTTACTTGAAATGAAGCACATTTGTATAACATTAAATCAGCAGCTAATTAATGTAGCAAATAACAACTGCATTTTCATTATAATAATGTAATCATTCTGAGTATTGGTTACAGCAACAGTCAGTTTTATTACACATATATATCTCTGTTTTGTGTTGTTAAAACATAACTATATGGCTGCCTGTTTCATGTATTAGGATATTCAACAGCCTAATATCATTTTCTTCCACCTGTTCAAGTTATGATATTCATTTGGTTGGGCTTTAAGATGTACCCCTGGAACTATCATGAGCATTAGCTGATAAAGGAAGAGAACAAGGCATATTGATGGAAGACAGAGTAACACAGTACCACAGCATGCTCATGCATAATACAAATAGTCAGTTATTTCCCTCAAGTAATAATAAAAAGGTTCATAAAGATGCTAAGCTTTGCTGTTGTGCCTGGAGAGACAATTTCAGCATATGTATATGTAGCCAAAAGGGTCCTGCAAACCTTCCACAGTAACCAAAGCAGCCAAACCATCACTACTTTATGGTGTAATCTGCTCCAGAAGGATAGGCTGTGGACTTGCCTCCCTACAGTATTGACCAGCACAGACACCCATTGCACTGCCTGGTGAACCTCTTTTACTTGTCCAGAACATCAGGACTATCTAAACTTACATCAAAATATGTCCATTCCTCCAAGCTGCTCAGAAATTACAGCATCTACAGCTCCCAAGCAAGCAAGGAAATGCAAATCATGTGTTCAGCCTGCTCAAGCTCCCCAAGCAATGGGAGGAAAAGTTCCTAGTGAGGGTAAATTTCACTTCACAGCACTGCTTCCATTCCTTTGGGACTACCTGGAAATCCAGCTATAGAAGTATCACTAAGATGATCAGGAGTTAAAGAGATAGAAGCAGTCTTCCTGTGACAAGGTCTTAGAAAACTGGAGTGAAATACAGATAAATCTGTCATTATAAATCAAGCACTTGGCCAGGACACATTTTCTACTCAAATTCTCTTTAGCAACTATTCCTGACTTGCTCATAAGAAGCTTTTTGCAAGTAATTGCTGAATACTTTATGTGAACAAATTTCTGTCAAAGGTAAAAGTTCTCCTTACTATTTTCTGAACTCTTTGACTGTTCTTTATTCATGGTATTTAGTCACCTGAGTTTCTAAAAAAGGAAAAGAATCAGCTAGCTAAGCAAAAAAGAATCAGAGTCTATGAAATTTTCCGTGGACATATTACTGTGTTTACACGGGGTACAAAAAGAGCAGAGAACATTTGCCCTGTTGACAAATGCCTAGTCATTAAATACTTGCTGGAAGTACAAGTAGGTAAGTTCATTTCTCATGGAGCATTGGCAAGGGGTCTCAAAATTTCTTTGATTTTTGCCAGAGAGAGAAAAGACCCAGAAGCCATGGTGAGGTGAAAGACTCAGAATCTGGTCTCCTGAGCTGAAATTCACTTTCAAGGTAGTGAAACAAAAAGCACAAGTTGGGGGTTTTTTGAGGTTTGTTTTGTTTTGTTTTTTTTTAAGAGCCTTAATTACATTTGATGTACATACAATTCCAAAACATTCTGCTTTGGAAGGCCTCAGCTAGTCATGCAGTGTCAGGCTCATGGCAAGCAGCATTTCTACTGTCTGTGAAGAAAAACCAAGGGAAAAACCAAAGAGGCAAAATAAAGGTAGAAACACTACAGAATACCATCAACACCCTGGCTGTGGTGCTGCTTTTCTCTCTGGGCATCACAAGTTTCCAGGCTACTAGGAATTAATTCTCCCTAGTATAGCCCCATAGTTTTCATGCTGTTGTTGGGAGGAAATATTTTTTCTGGGCAAACAGAAACAGTCAATTCAACTTATAACATGCACTAAAAAGACAGCAAAAAGATTGAGAATAAGACTGCATGGGGAAAAAAAAAAAAGAGAGAAACAAACAACAAAAATAAATGTTCATTGCTTGCTGTGATGGTGATTGAATGACAAATCACCACACTGGATTGAGTAGACACAGGATATTCAGCACAGAGAGGTCAATATCTGTCCAAACCCATTTTCTTTTGACATTAGACATGATAGTTCAGTGGGGATTGAATTGTCAGGCACCTAACATTACTACATAGACCTTGTAGTTATCGACCAGCTAAGTTGTTCCAATGAAAGAAGTTCACTTCAAAATCCACTTCCAGATACCTTGTCATTTTCAAGGACTGTGGAGATGCAAATGCCAAGACTCTTTGACACCACCTAATTTCTTTAACTTTTATTATATCACTAATCACAAAAAGGTATCATTTCACAGTGGCAAAGCTCCCACGTCCAAACCAAGCATTACAGATCTGTGGCTGCATTATGAATCATTGCCACCTTCTCTGCTTTTAAGTAGCCACATTTTAAGCCACAAATAAATACAAAAATTCTAGTGAAAAGTGGACCAATGTAAAAAGTTTGTTGTTCCAACAAATGCAAACAACAATGAATGTCAACCACATACTGGGCAATGCTAAAAATACCATGAACAGCAGATCCAGTGATTAACCATACTGCCCAGCACCCAAAAGGTGTCTGGAAGAGAGATTTGCAAACTGGAGTGAGTGGCCCACTAAAATGGGCCTAGATGATCACCTAGATCAAGTCACCCAGGAACAGATCCAGGTGGGTCTCAAGTGTCTTCAGAGATGGAGACTCCACAACCTCCCTGGGCAGCCTGTTCCAGAGCTCTGGCACCCTCACTGAGAAAAAGTTCTTCCTTGTGTTAACCCTAAACCTCTTGTGCTCCAACTTGCTCCCATTGCCTCTCGTTCAAAAACCGAGTGAACATGGCCATGATCAGCTTTCAAAACAGGCTGTGTTTTGAGACCTGATGGCCCCCAGAGGTTTCTTCCAACCTGAATTGTTGTACGACTCTGTATTTTAAAAGTGAAACTGCAAAATCATTATGAAATGCTTCAAGGATGCAGAACATTGCTGCTGCTCTGTAGAAAAGCAATTGAAAGTGAACACACTTCTGGGAGAGAGAGGAGACAGAAAGGTGTATCAGAAATTGGGATTATCACAGCATTTTAAAAAAGGTGTAAGGAGAAAACACCCTCAAAGAGGTGTTTGTAAGGAAACAAATTACAAAAGCATTGGGACTGCAGCAGAATTTCTGTCAACCAACAACCTCTGACTGGAAGACAACCGAGAGGACTTGAGAGACAAATGAATGAGGGATACTTAGAGAAAACCAGCTCCTTCTCTGCTAAGGGCTTTAAAAGTCAACAGGGTCAGTTTAAAATTGATCCATTGTAATTTTATAGGCAGTGAGTGAAAAGACTGCTGGGTGGATGTAATGTGATCACAGCTGTTGAGGGCCGTGAGCAGCGTGAGGCCACACTCTGCAATTGCTGGAAGCAGCAGGCAACCTCTTGCTGGAAGCCCTACTAGGAGAAAATTGCCACTGTTGATCCTCATGCTGCTCTTGAATTTGATGGGAATTTTTAGTGCATAAATGACTGCAGGATCATAGCCTACATTAAAACTGCATCAACATAAAGAAACATGTTCTCACTTCAGAAGCATATGGCTCCCGGTGGTTTCTAACCAACAGGAGCTCTGTGTCAAAGGGCAAATTTAGCTTCCAGTTTGCTGTTGCATTAACAACAAAAAAAGAAAAAGATATATGCACTCATGGATATGACTCAGTGATGACCTTTTATTCTGATAAATGCTGATTGTTCAAAGATTGGAAATAATGTATTTGTCACATGGAAAGTGACTGATGTGTCAACACCATCCTTTTCCCAAACCCCTGTGCCAGCCAAACCTCACAGTCTGTGATTTCATGTTCAGTGGGTTTATTTCTTCCCTCACCAGCCAGTGCAGGGGCCCAGAACAAGCCCAAGTACCAAGTAGATTAACTACACAACTAGCCTATGCAACACACACATGAAGATAAATCTCTAATGAATGTTCTACCAATATTCTACTTCAGTGAATATTCCAGGCAGTAAAGCTTTCTGATGCTGCTCCTCTTGTTTGCAGCACTGGAAAGGAGAGAATTGCCACTGCTGGCCCATCCAGCACTGCCTGGGAAGCTATATATAAGCTTTTGAGCTTTCCTTGATATATTAAGTCCTAACTAGTGGGAGCTTTTCCTCTTTTCCTACATGGAAATTTGAAATTAACTATGTGTTTCCTTACTTCCCCCTTCAATATCAAAGAAGGTTCTTGCTACACTTCTTTAGACATATTGTTCTGACATTGGGAGTAGAAAGAAAAATAAAACTTTTTTTTGCTGTTCATGATCTTTTTTTGCCCCTCTGGTGTCTGTTCCATCACTATCCTTGAGGGAAAACATCTGTTACCTGGCCAAGAGTTCTCCTTCTTTCTTTAGATCCTGTTTCCCTCTGGAATAAGCTTCATTTTGCTGCATTGGCATTTTAGATGCCATTTTTCTCTCCTTTCTGTATGTTTAGGTTTTACCCTACACAGGCTTCTTTTTCAACTGAAGTCCAAACAAATTTGAAATCAAGAGCAGTGAAATACACTCTTAGAGACAACAGCTACAATTTTTTTCTAGTCAGATGAAGGATTTCTCACTGCATCTAGAGGTTTTGTGCAAGGCATGCATCTGCATACACTGCAAGGCATACATTTCTCATTTGTAAGAAGAGCTCTTTGAATCCTGCACCTAGGCACACATTAATAGATATTTTGTTCTATTTTTGACCTAAGCTTAAAACCTCTTCTATAAGGAATCAAGAAAATTGAAATAAAGCATCAAACTGTAAGACTGTCTTTTTTAAACCCAAAATATAAGGAAGATATATGTGAACAAGCAACTTTGTAAACAAGAACTCAGTGTAGAAGAGCTGTGAAAATACCCAAATGTAATAATGATTTTCACACTTTTGATGGAATTTCATACTAATCTACAGCTTAGAGTCCTTCAAAGTTATTAAAAGTTGCTCTCCCCAATCAAAAATACTAATAAATGGTATTAATTATATTTTGCCACCAGCACTGATAGCTATCCTAAAGCCAAATCTAAAGGCTCAGACATTTTGCTTCAAAGATGTAAGGTTCTTATGTGTATAATCAATGTGACTTGCTTGTTGATAATTAAATACTAGCAAGTGATGAAAGTGAGACAACACGTATTGATTTCAATTGGATAAAAACTCAGACACATTCTCTGTGATTGCCCAATATGTAAAAACCTCTCAGAACACCACCAGTGTCTTGCAGCTTGAAAAGTATGTAAATGCAAAGATGAGTTCAAGGAGGATATGTGTATAAATCCTTCCCTTTCTGGAAAAAATAACCTGTACTCCTATAAATAGTTCCAAGGCAACATATATCCTGGTGAAAAAAGACTCTTTGTTGATGGTCATATGACCATCATTTAATTATGATTATTATTTAATTATTATTCATTCATTTCAGACAACTAACTTTCATCATTGTTATATATATATATTTATATACATACACTCCCTATTGTAGTTCAATGAAAAAGAATGATTACAAAATATGGCTTTTCTTGCCAAGGAAGAGAAATACAAACATGGCTTAAGTAGGTGACCTGAAACTTTGACCTTTTCAGTAAACTGAAAACCAAGCTTTGCACATTCCACTGTTTTACTTGGCACATATTTGCACTGGTGTGGGTTAAGGCACCCTGCCTTAAACTGAGTCTTGCTCCATAAGCATTTTTACTGATATAATTGAGAACTGTTTGTGGAAGCAAAAAATAAAAATTATTAGAAATTTCCCCATCTTAGAAAACATGTTTTCATAAGTTTGTGTGTTCCATGGGAATATCTTAACTGCTCTTCTTAGAAGTTTTACTATATTTCAGTCCATGCCACAGTTCCTTAACATCTCAGATACCATTTCATATCATAGAATCACAGAATGTGAGGGGTGGGAAGGGAGCTAGAAGATCATCTAGTCCAACCCCCCTGCCAGAGCAGGATCACCTAGACCAAGTCACCCAGGAACAGATCCAGGTGGTTGCCACTATTTAACTGCTTACATTGAAAAACAACTAAAACGTAGACTACAGTTTTTCACTTGCATTCTTTCTTTCTGGCACATGCATGTTACAGATTTCCTCAACTGACTAAATGATTTTTATTTTTTTTTAATTAAAATTCCCCCTGTTTATATACATTATAGCAGCAGAAGTGCAGCATATGTCAGGGTTATTTTTTTTATACATCTCAAACCTTTTTGAGTCGCTCATTCCAAACTACAGCTTTTTATTCTATAGAAGGAAAATCTGCTCTTCAACTGTGTGAGCAGAGCTTTTAAATCACAAAGACATGAAAACACTGTGCAGTGAAAAGTCAAAATCAGAAGTCTCCTATGCCAAGAGCTCTTTCTACCAATTAAATTCAGAAAATGGTCTGAAGCAAACAAGTTCTGTCTCCCATGAAATCATATTAGTTTGCATTGATACAGTTGATATTCTTTAAGACTTTACTGACAGAATCTTTCATATATATCTCAGGACAGATGTCAAGGTAACTGGTATAAAGGTACTTGAGCTTCACAGAAGAATGAATACTTCTGAACCATACAAAGCCCTGGCATTGCAAGTGACATTATTTGGAGTCCCTCAACAAGCTGCATAAATGTCAGAATGGTAGTGTATGTATTTTCCTCTTCAATAACTTATTAGCTTCACTTTTTCTTTTTGTCTATCCAAGCCATCTGTGTGTTGGAGAAATTAGTTCCAAATGTGTGCCATTTAAAATCCATCATTTTTCACAATGTGTGCAATCAGACTTGAACTATTCAGAAATTATCAGTGCAAGCTGCCACACTTAACCATTTGAAGGGAAAGAATATGGAAGGAGAAAAAAAGTATACCCAGGCAGTGAACTAAGCAACTGAAATGAAGATAGAATTGCTCACAATAACAACTGTGACCCCACTCATTGCAAAGACCAAAATGCCCAGGTCAAAGAGACAATGAAAATTAAGTCATAAAAAGTTATTGTTATTTGAAGCGTGGCTGCCAGTTACTAACTTCTATTGCTACTCATAATTTTATATTTTTATAGATAGTCCCCAACTAACTGTACCCTTCCCTTCTGCATAAGAGGAAAAAAAGAACAAAATGTACAAAAAAAGGATCTATTCTAGATGGGTTTTTACCCCTGTGAGCAGCTCTGGAAAAGTCATGCATTTCAGCAGCACAAGTAACAAACTTTTCTAGTAAACTAGCCAACTCCTTAAAACCACTGATCTCATACACAGGCAAAAAACATTTTTTTCTTTCTGAGGTGTGGAAAGGGCATAAAATTTTGCAGATGGGGAAAAGCAAAACCAAGATAAATGTACTTTGGGTATCGTGTTCACACTCAGATAAAGTTTGGCTGCTCATATATCCAAAATTAACTGTTGGGGTTTTCCCCCCTGAAACTATTTGTTGCATTATATTCTTTTTCACTTGGGTATCTTTAAATGATAAAGAATCCTCCTATTAAGCCTCAGAACACTACTTTCTGAAACAGGTTCCAAGAAGGACAGACACCTGGCATTGCATAATTTGATGTATTAGGCAGAATTCTAATTACTGCAAACTCCAAATCTTTTAATAGCTCTGTAACTTCTAATATAACTAATATTTTAACCTTGCTAATCAACATCTCACAGAAGATTTGTAATACCTGGAATATCACAAGATTACAAGCACAGAGATCTGCAAACATGCAAGATACATTACCAATAACTGTAATAATCAACTGAGTATCCTGTGCTACTTTTAAGGGACAGTAATATAAATAAAAAAAAGTGTAATATAAAAAGGTGTCAAAAAGGTCTGAGGAAATGAAATACTCAACAGTTCAACCTAGCAAGCTACAAAGAGGC
The DNA here is from genome assembly GCA_024611195.1 of Ceyx melanurus. Lineage (NCBI taxonomy): Eukaryota > Metazoa > Chordata > Aves > Coraciiformes > Alcedinidae > Ceyx > Ceyx melanurus. The sequence goes on from JANHGL010007035.1 coordinate 27,910, forward strand.
TGCTTCAATATGGAAACCTTACTTAAGAGTATAAGAAGATAGCATTTTAATTGCAGCACAATTGAGTTTTTGGGAATTTAACCTATTAAAGTTAAATTTCAGCAACTCAGTGAAGTGTACAGTGGCTAAATTAAAATACCCTGAATTCCATTTGCACCACTGTGTTGAGTATAGTATCTACAGCATCATGTTCTTGGTTTGTGTCTTAACTTCAGACATATCCTCAACCTGTTTTGAACAGACTAGCTGGTGGATTCTGGTAGGACTCTGCTCCTATCACATTTTACCATCAGGTGAACACCTGACAGGAGTATGTTAATAAGTATTATTAAATTATATAATAAATATATT